>OMKR01105789.1:0-20071 GCA_900302355.1 Cyttopsis rosea | reverse complement strand
GAGAGACCCCGACACCGTCCCAACTTAGGAAGACTCAACTATTGATGGATGGAGTTATGTCCTTGACTAAAGTAGCCAATATTTTATGAAATGAATCAACTTTGTTTTTGGATATTGCCAATAGTCTTTCCATTGAGATGTATTCTATTAATAGATTTAGCCATTGAGCCATTGAGATTATCTCTGTTTTTCCAATTGAGTAATATTATTTTCTATTATTTTCGATCAAAATGGGTTGCCGGTGTTTGGGTGGTGGGTCAACTGAGGAAAGGTCACCAAGGAGACATATAGAAGGGGAAACTGGAATGCTGCGACCCAAAAGGGAGGATAACTTCTGGGTGATTATGGGCAGAGCCAGATGGCATGAAAGTAGTTGTCGCTGTTTATATTGGTGGAAACAGCAAGGTCTCTATCCCATTCCATGGTTGGTAAAGACAAAGTGCCATCTGTTTTTAATAAGAGTTGGTATATTCTGGAAAAGGGATTTTTTAAATTGCTTATATGAGTAAGATCTTCAATCATCGGAGGTGGTTGCAAGATGTTATTTGTTAATTAGATTTTTACTTTTAGAGACTGCTGCAGTTGAAGGTATTGCAGGAAACCGTGACCACCAATATCATACCTTTGGGTTATGGTTGGGAAAGACAGAAATGAATTGTCTTCAAAAATATATTCCAGATGAGGAATTCCTTGTCATTTCCAAGACCTGAAGAAAAT
This sequence comes from Cyttopsis rosea, assembly GCA_900302355.1. Taxonomy (NCBI): domain Eukaryota; kingdom Metazoa; phylum Chordata; class Actinopteri; order Zeiformes; family Parazenidae; genus Cyttopsis; species Cyttopsis rosea. The sequence continues at coordinate 19,354 of OMKR01105789.1, read as the reverse complement.
TGGTTTGTTTTAAACCAGAAAATCTGGGTTGTTTGGAGTGTATTTGTTTGGAGTTTTTAAAACAATTATGTTTCTTTACATTCAGTAAGAAACGGGAGATGAGATATTGATAATTCCTGACATTCTGTTTGTTCAATGTCTTGCCAACCATGGTCAAATTGTTGCTCTGGGTGTAACCATTTGATTATAAATTTAAGATGGGTTGCCAAATGGTAGTATTTGAAGTTTGGGGCTGTTAGGCCTCCACAGTCTTTCTTTTTCTATAGTGTTGCTAATTTAATTCTCGGTTTCTTGTGTTTCCAATAGAATTTATTGATTATAGAGTATATAGGATTAAACCAGTTTACTGTAGGATGGACTGGGGTCATTGAAAATATGTAGTTTGTTTTTGTAGTCTGTTCATTTTTACTGCTGCTATCCTGTTAGTGAGATGGGTAGGTTGTTCCATCGAGTGAGGTCTTTGATGGATTTGAGCAATGGAGTAAAGTTAAGGGTAAACAAATCTGACAGATTGGTGGAGATATCAATATCAAGGTATCCAATGTTGCCTGTTTCTGGGTTACAGCATTCCAGTCTCCCCCACTGAGTGGTAGGACCGTGGTTTTAAACCAGTTTATCGAGTAGTCTGAGATGGCTGAAAATTTAGATAAAAGATTGAACACTTTGGGTAGGGAAGATATTGGGTTCCGTAAATATAACAAAATTTATTATTGGGTTTGAGCAAAACCAAAATGAGAACTGTATTCATATGTGGAGGCATCATGGAGGTTGACTTAATCTCCATATCCATTCTGATGGCCAGAAGTGTTTATAGAACTTCACTGGGTAGCCATTTGATCCAGGTGATTTATTGTTGGGCATAGGGGTTGATCTAATGTGGCAGGCTGCTCTGTGGACAGTTTTTGAAGGTTGATGTCATCGAGGAATGCATTAATGTTTGATATATTTGATTCATTATCTGAGTGATATAGCTTATTATAAAAGTCTCTGAATATTGTATTGATGTCTTGTGGGGTGTGTGTTATCCTACCCTGTGGATCTTTGATGGCTGTGACAAGTGTTTTTTCTCTATCGCGTTTCAATTGATTAGCAAGAACTTGTCATTGAATTCAAAATAATTCACTCTTGTTCGTTGCATGAGGAATTGTGCCTTTTGATGGATGATATTATTAAGTTGAGATGTTGAGATTGTCTGGATCTCATTCCGGATTTGATCAGTGGGTGAGTGGGCTTATTGGGAGTGTTTTAGTTGTTGTTGTAGTTTATTTTGGCATTCTTATCCTTTCTTTTTCTTCTGAGTAGAGAATGAAATCATACTACCTCTCAGAACTGCTAGTAATTGAATCTGAGAGTTCTGAAAATAAGTTGTGACGAAAATTTGGGTCGTCCTCATGAGGGCCATAAATATTAGCTATGTTTAATTTGATGTTTCCTATAATTCTGTTAATAATTCTGTACCGTCCTGTGTCTGAAATTATAGTTTTATTCTGATATGGGATACTTTTATTGATCAATATAGAAAAGCCTCTTTTTTTAGAATGATATGATGCAGAAAACATCCCCTTTTGCTTTGAGTTTGAGGTGCTCAGATGCAATGAGGTGAGTTTCTTGCAGTAGACAGTAGCTGGGATTCATCTTGGTGAGGTGACTTAGGATTTTGCTACGTTTAGCTGGTGAGCCTAAGCCCCTCACATCCCAACGAACAAAGTTAATGGATGCCATTGTGATTAGTTAGGGGGTGATAGACGTGGGTTAGTGGTTTTTCCATGGCAACAGCACTGTGCATCCAGGGCAATAGCTACAGTATACTACCGTGCCCACATTTTCCTGTCAATAGGAATCTGTTTTCCTCCTTTACATTTCTTTTTACAGTATTATAGGAGGTTTGTGGGAATACATAGCTACAAAAAAGACTGACATATAGATGAAGATGAACATAGAACATTGCAGAGACAGACATACAGATAGTGAGAGAGGGAATAGAGCGTGAGAGTGATGAGAGGTAGGGAGGGAGGGATTAGGAAAGTGAGATTATGAGAGTGAGCAATATTTACAATCCTGACAGATAGCGTGCTAATTTCTACATCACTTATATCAGAACTCTCAAAATAACCAGGGTGTGGTTGAGGTGTCTCGGATCTATATATAATTTATCAACAACCAGTGATACCCGTTTACCCTTCTGCCGATTCTCCTTCAGGATGCGGTACAGGACCTTCCGTCGGATGTTGAACTCCCGGGAGAATTGGTTGTTCATGCCCAATGTGGTTCACTTCAGTTCCCATCCTTTGCCTTTAACCAGCTCCTTGTGCTTGAAGTGTTCAAACTTAGCAATGATGGATTGGGGATGGTTTCCCAGTCGGTGAACCCGGTGAAAGGTGATCTTGCTTTACGGTGTCCGTCGGGAGTTTCAGGGCGGTGTGGAGGAAGTCTTTCACCATGTTTTCTGGGGTCTCGATGGTGCTCTCTGATATCTCGGAAAAGATGAGATTGTCCCGCATACTTCTGGATTGGATATCCAGGATAGTCTCTTTCATTATTATTATTATTATATATATTTTTTTACAACCTCAATCTCTGTTGTGAAGTGCTTCACGGAGGTTTTTAGATCCGCGTTATCTTTCTGCAGCTCGCTGACTACGAGGTGCAGGAATTCAAAGCGTACCAAGCATATCCAGCATAGCCAGCTTCTTGTTAATCTCATATAGGGACACTAACCGCTACAATGGTGGTAAGTAGGTCGTTGGTGTCGGTAGCCGAGTCTGCCTTCTTCCTCTTCGCCGGGTTGTTACGGTCATCCTCCATCACGTATTGGTTATAGTACCGATCAATATAATCCTTGAAGTCTTCCACTTTGGTTAGCCTGGTGTGGTGGCTCGTGTGTAGTGAACAAGGTAATTTTGAGTGGATGCTATTTATTGCTTTATTATTTGTCTGCATTAGAGCGGATTATCAGCGTTTGTTTGTTTTGGATCTGTACTCACTTCCGTGTTCTCGTGAGATCAAGCATGCTCCTCCCTCACACCCTGAACAGGCGTGTTTTGAACGGGCATTAAAGTAGTGCCTTTAAATGCCAGAACAGCCATCGAAGAGCTCCATTCAGAAAGCACGGAGCTACATCGGGCCCAGAGAATCGTCTCCCGCCAAACCTCTATCTAGAGTATAGTGCCAAGTCATGTTTCTTTATCCCCAGCATATGGCTGCTTTGGCAGGGCTGATGTTCACCAGCTTTAGCTGAGGAAAAGCCAGAACATGGCGTAATATAATCCTCAGGAGAGACATGGATACGCCCTTGCTCGAATGGAGAAAATGACCGTCTGAATATGGATTGCACTAAAATAAAAAGTATCACACCGTTTAGAAGCTGTATATGAATGGTTACACAAGGTTTCTCTACAGATGTAAAGGTTGGAAGCTGTGCTGTGTTTCCTGCTCTGGTGGCCATTTTGGGGATGGCACCTACCGCCTGTTGTCAGAGTCTGCTCACTGAGCGACGCCAGGAATGCCATGAGGACCCAAACACCAGCGCCGCAGTCTGCCAGCATGCTATCTGCTCTGCCCATAAGCCCATGGGGGCAAAATCTGTGTCTGAAAAAATGTCATATCCTGGCTTTGGAGTAGTGACCCATTGGCGTGTTGCTGAGTGCAGTCTGGTAGAATCACTCTGTTCAGACAACAGCAGTGGCCTGAGAGCTTTGGAATAAAAAGCGATGCACGCTGGGTCCTCCAAACACATAAGGCTAGCTGGTTGCTATGCAAGACGTGATCACTTGTGACATGGCTTTTGCCAGCCATGCAGTGCGTCACTCAGTGTTACTCAGTATGAAAACCAAAACTATTTTTGGTTAGTGTGGTGGCATAAAAGCATATACGAGAAATCCTATACCATTTGATCCCATTGATCCTTGGGGGCTGACCACGCTCATGCCCAACTACCGCTGTTAATACCACCTGATGGATAATCTCTGCCCCGCTGCGTGCGCGGTATTTACTGCAGGTGAAGGTCCAGACGGGAATTTACTGCCTGCCTTCCACGTGACTCTTGCGGCGTCAAGATTCAATTCTCGCAGCTATGTCAGCTGGCAATTTGAGGGAATTCAACTTTGTCGTAGTGGCTAAACCCAAACAATGTTTACAGCAACATTCAAGGATCAACAATTGTTAGGATAACTTGTTTTGCCACCACGATACAAGGGAGAAGGCTTGTCGGTTGTAGGGATGGATGGATGGATGGATGGAGCCATGAATCATAATTCAAAATGACAACAAAACAACCTCTAATTAATGCCAGAATTGTTTACAAACCCAAGTACTGCATATCTAGATACTGTTTGATAGTCAGTGATATGTCCACCAGACCGGTTTTACTAACTGACCTTTATATTAGGAACACAGGAACACAAAAAATAAATACATTTAATATCGCTCATTGTGTCTCATGTCATGTACAGCTGTGTGTATGCAATGTGTGTGTGTGTGTGAGAACATGTGTGTGTGAGAATGTGTGTGTGTGTGTGTGTGTGTGTGTGTGTGTGTATGTGTATGTGTCTGTGTCTGGATATTACTGTGAGGCTGAGGCTCATTAAGCCCAGTGGGTGATGGCAGCAGTTGGCAGCTGTGGTGATTATGTTAACCTTTAGTTCAGTGCGGGCAGGGCAGACGAACACACACACTTCTACCCAGTTTAACAACACATTCACCCCACCCGCAGACCTGAGACACAGCGAGTGCCCTTCTTTCTTTTTTATTGAAAAACTGTCTGTGATATGAAAAAGGCAATAAGTAATTTCCTGCATGGAAGATTCATTTGAGGCACACATTATGTGCGAATGTCTGAATGCATCGCCTTAATATCCATACGTTGTGGCATAACACCCCATTGAATCAGTGGGACCAAAAAAATTTATCAGGCACACCACCCCTTTCTTCCTTCACCCTCCCACCAATACTCCTTCCTTCCTACAATACTTCTTTCCTTCCACTGTTCCTCCAATTATTCGTTCCTTCCTTCGATACTTCCTTCCTCTCTACCTTCCCCCTAAAAACTACCTACCTTCTTTCCTTCCCCTTCAAACTTCCTCTCTCTAGCTCCTTTTCTCCCACCAGATTGCTCCCTCCCTTCCTTTGTTAGTTCAATATTTCCTTCCGTCCTCCAATACCTTCTTCCAACAATTTAGTTCGAAACACCTCACCTTGGGGGGCGACTGCTGCTGCTGCTGCTGCTGCTGCTGTTGTTGCTGTTGCTGCTGCTGCTGCTGCTGCTGCGGCCCCTGCTTGGTAGAAGCAGCCTGTGGATGCTGAGGGTGCTGATGTTGGTGTGGGTGCGTGTGGGCGTGAGCGTGGAGGGTCTGAGTGGGCGGGTGGGGCCCCAGCAGGGGCCTGAGGGCGCGAGGGATGAACTCTGGGGCCAGTGGGTTGAGGACGTAGGTCTTCTTAAGCTCCAGGGCCTCCAGCTGAGCCTTGATCTGCTCAAAGGTGATGCCATGCAGGCTGGAGTTGTCGTGGCATATGGAGATGAAGTGCTCCCAGAACTTCCTGGATGGTGGGGATAACAACGAAAGAAAGACAGATGGGAAGAGGATTCTTTAATTTTTTCTCATGGTCTTTTATCTGTCTATGTTTGCTTGATGTTTTGGTTCATTTTATGTCCTGACTGCCTAACTAATAGCTCCCTGGAGGCAAAATATGAGGGTACAAGTGGCAGAGCCAAATGGATAACATCACCCAGTATACTGTAGGTGAAGTACAAAATGACAGGCGGAGACGGTGAAGGTCCAGGAGCCAAAACAGAGGAACAGCAAGGGTGTTTTGCAGGGATTCGACAGATATAATTAAAGTACAGTGTACATCATTGAGCACATGAAGTACAGGGCTTAAAGGCAGCACAGAACTCCTTTAATAATGACCAGTTTTTGGCAACAGAGAAGAATGAACAGAACCAAGCATAATAAATAAATACCACAATAAAAGGCAGCAAAATGAACGAGTGGCCCCGTTTACACTTGGCATTAACATGCGTCTTGGGCAATCCGATCTCAAGTGATCAAAAAAAGTGTGGCTGTTTACACTTGGCATTAAAATGCGTCTCCACATGCGTCTCGAGAAATCGGATCTCACTTCTCTGCTCTACAGATGTATCTGGATTCAAACGACGCGGCAGCACTGCCGCAGGTGAATATATACAGGTAAATACAGGTAGGTGTAGTGCGCACCTTCTACCACCAGATGGCACATGTAAGCAGACTCTCCAGACAGACAGCTGCATTCTGGGTAGTGGGTGCCATACTGTAGCACAGAGCTTACAGCGGAAGATCAAATGCAAGATTCATTACAGAGAGAAACTGAACAAAGAAGCGCTACTTTGACAAAATAAAGGAAATTAACGGGCTTGATCCGTACGAACACGAGTGGTCGGTTGAACTCTACAAGCTGCCCCAAGTTATATTTCCAGACGTGTTTTCCTACCTTGTTTGATGTGAGCGCTTACTTCCAGTAATAATAATAGTACTAGTAATAGTTTGTGTCTCTAAAATCTCTACATTTTGTTTTGTATTGTATTTGTTTTTTTGTCTGACATGTTAGAGTAAGTTTTCATTTATCTTTTTATACTTTTATACTTTTTTTGTTTTACAGTATCTCACTTGAAATGTCAGTACTTGAAGGTTGCATTGCCACTGCACTAATCAATATTATGTTACACAAATAAAGAGATTCAGAATTGGAGTAAGTTTCCATCATTTGTTTCAGTAACACGTGGTATGAATAACGCTGTTACTGCAGTCTAAAGATAATAAACAAATAAATAATTAATAAAAGTACAGAAAAAAGTGACATACTTACCATGAAGTAGCATAGCATAATAAATAGTAACAATAAGGTAAAAAAAAAAAAAAAAGACTAAAAAATAAGACAGTTTGCCGTGACCTGGATTCGAACCGGGGTTACTGCGGTCGAATAAGGCGAGTTCGAGTTGGTGTTTGAGGAAGACGTGCTGCGTCAGCTCCGGTCCCCGCTGCCCGGCAGAGAGCACCGCAGCCGGCGAGAGCGGAGGAAGCTGATGCGGACACGCAGACGCACGGTGGCGACATAGAGCAGTGGGGCAAGCGCAAGAGCCAAATTTCTGAAACATCCCTTTCCTCCATCAAACCATGATGCATTTAAAAATAAGGCTACTAGTAACATGTTATTAAGGAATAAAAAGCGTGATGTATGCAATAATTGCAATTTATTATTATTACCATATTATTATTACCATGATTTTATTACCATTGCAACCAGAAATGTATTATATGTTATTATTCACAAATGTATTATTGGCAGTTTGTCAAAGGAATCTGAACATCAGATCACTGATCACAGAGCGCACTGCAAACAGAGCACAAGAATAGGTTGTTCTGCATTCACATGGATTACGATAGATGGCAAACTGTAAATTACGTACAGAAAGTGAGGAGCCAACGCTACTGCGCATGTCCGCTGCGGTTGCCGCGCTGCAGTGATGGATTGCTGGAATATCGCACTTAAATAAAAACTGTAGATTGATATAAAAGTTTTTTCTATTTATTTATCTATTTCTATTTATTTATTTATTATCACTACCAGGAAACAGATCTTTATAGATCCGCTCTCTCTCAAAGCGGCATAACAAAGGCTTGCGAGCCGCGGGTTGAGTATCACTGGTATAGATTATTATTTATTTACATGCACTGAAAGTGACAGTGTAGTCGAAGTCAAGAAGCTGATTCACAGTAGAAGTGTTAATTGTAAATTGTACAGCAAAAAAAACACGAGGAAAACGAGAAGTTGCAATTCTTGCTTGGGAACCACTGGCCTAACAAATTACATCCACACGCGGTTTTCGCAAGCACTCATGTATAAGATTTTTATGGAAAATTAAAAACGTGAATATAACTCAGAGAATTGGAGTGGAGTATTTTCTCCAGCGGTGCGCCATGCGATCCGTGTTACGCACGTCTCCCTGTTGCTTTCTGCTGCTATGAGACTTAATTTAGTTAAAGCTGGATGTTTTTGTATAAATACCAATTCCTGCACTTCTGTAACAAGAAGAATGGAGGAACCACCCCTCGAAACACTCACGTTGCATATATTGCATTCCACTGTGTTGCTTTTGCACTCCATTTTAAAATAATTCCACACCGCAGACACGTCTCGCTCACTAAATGCTTCTACTGGTTACTACATGACTTCTCTTTACGGTACATCGCGTTGTGTTGCTGCTACTTTATGACATGTCGTGAATGAGCTGTGAATACAGCAGTTTACAGTTTATAGGGGAGGGATGGTATGTGCAGCTGTCCTATCACGTAAGTGTGATCAAGATCACACAATGTATATGTCATAGACGTACAGCTGATATACCCAATGAGAGCATGAGTTCTCCGATCACGGATATAAACTCAAAATGATCGGATGACAATCGTAATCTGACAGTCGTAATCTGTAATCTGACGTAATCCGATGGATAGTCGTTTCATCCAAACAATTGACCCACACCTATGACTGGCTACCTTGGTGTGTCTTAATACTTTACTGCTTCACTGGATGTTGTTTAAGACGGAAGTACTCCTTTTTTGGAGAGTGGGTTTGCTGGCCAGCAAGGTTGGAATGTCATTAAATACTGCGTTGGAGCATAGTACAAATCAATTAGTACATATTTACCATTTTATCCTCAAAAGATCTTCAGATTTGCAGAAATTCCACATTGTGGACAAAGTTAAAGTCATGTAGGTGACTTTAACTTGTGCTAAAAATTTCTGCTAAACATGGCTAAAAACTGTATTGGATCCCATTAATATTTAAACTCTATTGGATGTACTGTGCGCTACAACACTCCAAAAGGATTAAGTCATATGCTGTCTAATTCATTCAGCAGTGCTGGCACACTCTTAAAAGCTAAATTCTGATGCTCACGAATGCAGCCAAATGTCGATGTGTGGCTGCGTGCATGATTGTGTGCGTGTGATTTGCCTTCCACAACAACATAAGTGGATTAAAAAAAATTATTCCATCACTGAAATTCTGCCATTACAGAAATGACTATACAGGCACATGAATGAAACATTAGCATGTTCTGCCCAAGTCAATTGAGAGAATTGGCATCTCTTTCTTGAATTTCTTCTGCCTTCAGGCTTATTCAAATAACAGAGAGGGAGAGAGAGACAGCAGTTTAACATGGCGGTTAGAGAGATTGCTTTGAGCAGGTCTCAGGTTCAAGCCCAAACGTGTGTCCTTGAGCAAGACATTTCATCTATATCTTCTACCCCACCGTTGCTCTAAAGCGGCATTTTGCGTAAAATGTAGCACATTTTTATTTTTCTGTCGGCTTATACCAAGTTGACTGTCTTCACTATGAGCGACAGAGGCAAGCTTTAAGTATGAATTAATAATGAATGAATAAATGACAACAGACAATGAAAGGGAGACGAGCAACCAGGCACTCTAGTAATATACGTGCCCAAGGCGAATGCCTAAGAACCCTTTTAAACATCACTTTATGGGAGGATTTGATTTGACAATATTCGGATAGTTGCAGCCTACAAAAGATGAAAAATACGTATATGGCGACTGCAGACACACATAGGTTAAGACTTTAAGTGTTTTAAGAGTGTGGAATGCAAAATTTAAAGATTTAACCCCCAAAGCGTTTGATCAAAATGTTCAAGCAACTCCAGTTGTACAGAGATTAAAAACGCCAAGCCCGGTATAATTCATTCAGCCTCGTGTGAGAATGGATAGAACAAAGTGACTTCAAACTCCATGTCAGACATGAAGCTGATCAACGGTGCACATGGACAGGAGTGTAAACAAACGCATATGGAGCTACACGGGGGCTTAAAGCCACACAGAGGCAACGACGGCAAAATCAACCTGATATAAGCACTTGGAGCGAGCGAGAATACAGCCAGTTCTGATGTTTTTACGGGGCTAAGAGGGCGATTTATACTTTTGTTCCTTTTTTTCGCATCACCTCCTCCTGATTGGCATATGGTTCTTGTGATGTGAAAGCAACCAAGAACACTTTTAGAACTGCTAATGTTCTTGTTTCAGAAGGTTCCGGGTCTAAATGGTTCCTTATTTAGTTCCTGTACCTTGGTGGAAAAGCATCTTATGCCTTCTGCCTCTCAAGATCAATTAACAACAATCTGAAAGGATTTTGATCGTTGAAAGCTGTTCAACTGTTATTTGTCTGTCTCTCACCCTCTTGTCACTTGTCTTTCACTTTCACTAGAAGGTGAACTCTGGTAAACAAAGAAAAAAAAGTGATGAGGACATGAAAAACCGATTAGGCCGAGATCAGAAGCGCCTGTTCCACAGGACGGTTTTCATCCAAGAGAATGGCCTCAAGTGGCATGTCTTTTGCCTTCATTGCTTCCATCTGTGGATAGAGACAAAGCTGTGCTGTGTGTGTGTGGTCATGTAGGCCTACTATAATTGATCTGCAGTGACTTGTAAGGGCTATTTCTGCTGCTTTGGAATTAATCAGCCGTCAAATAAGACTGTCTGAGTGTGTCCCAGAGGCAAAATACACCCCCACCCTGCAAACACACACTTAAAAATACAGCGCATCACCAATGGCAACGAATGCATTTCAATTGTGATACAAGGGCTTTATGGTGGCGAATCAGTCTTCATGTGATTAACTTGTATCTATTTCTTGGCTGCTTCAAAATGACATCCATCGATTACTTCCATCTACCCTCCAACTCATCCATCCATCTATCAATATAAAATCCACTGTAATATACTCTTCTTTCAGACAAGGCTTCATCCTTCATGTCTAGATAAGATTTTGAGTGAAAACAAAATACTGTAGAAGTGCAAATGTGGCATTTAACATAGTAGCATTTCCTCAAATCAAATGTGTAAATTATGTGCCACAAACTGATGTCAGTGGAACTTGTGACGGCAGTTTTCCTAGAGTGAGGATTTGGATAATTTTTTCCCCTTTCGAAGCCACAACACAACAACATCTGGGACCCAGCTTGACGCCCCACATTCAGTTGCACATTTTCCAAGTCGACATGGGACACTGGAGGATAGGGTGCCAGCATAAACCAGACTTCATTTTAAGGTTAGGTGCACCGAGTGTCTAATCAGAACATCCAAACAGTGAGTTCTGGGTATGTTTCATTTAGAGGTGGAAGGACTATTCACCATGTTTTGTTTGTTTGTTCTCCAGGCATTCGTTACTCTTTATAATGGGTTTTCTGGAGAAAGACAGTGTGGGTGGGGTTGTTCGCACATGAAGTGATCGAGCAAAGACACCCGACTGTCCTATTTCAGCGACCCTTTCCTTTTCCTCTCCTTCTTGGAGTTTAGCTAGGATTTTCCTGTCCCCAAGATCTTAAGAGAATCATAAGGAAATCACTTGTGTAAAAGGTCGTTAAGATTGTGCTCCCATCATCAGTAGTCATTTGATTTGAGACACTCTTGTGATCAATCCCACAGTAGTCCGGGACAAGGATATCAGGTTGGTTTGATATTAAGTCTTGGCTCCTATAGTGTGTGTTAGAATCCAAAGATGTGTGATCCCCTGTGATCATCGTCCTTGCTAAATCCCAGTGTATGCACTAGTGGAGTGGAAGAAAAGTCTTTAAATATGTGATGCTGTCTTCCTTTGGTGTATCCCTGCCATTACTACCTTAAATCTCTCTAATAAACCTCTAAGGGTTGCAGTGTTAACTGTTAACTTAGAAGTAGTAGATTTTGCAACGTGTGCAAAAGCAAAAAATAGATTTAGATTTAGTTATTTGAACATTTTACTGAAACTTTGTGAGATTCAAATTCTCTTTTAAAAGGTTTAACAGTTTCAAGTTGGATTATTTTAACTCGGTATAAGTTCCATGTTGCATGTGTTTTTTTAAAATGGCATTGGCTTGTCTGTCTATGTGTGTGTATGTGAGAGAGAGAGATAGATCTTTACCTCATTATATGTTTATATGTATTTATATGTAATATTATTATTGTTAGGCTTTGGCAATGTAAGAATTCTCGCCATGCCAACAAAGCAAATTTGAATTGAAATTGAATTGAATTGAGAGAGAACCCACTCCCCCCGCCAGCGTGGATCAGCATTGGCCAGCATTGGGTAAACAACGCTGCTTCCCCTTAAAAGACACATCAGTTGAATTCCCTCATCTCCCCAGGGCCGCCATTTTTCAAACAGCCCCACCCAGTCCCAACAGTTGGCATGGAGACAGGGTGGCTGTCAAAGTGTTGGGATAAAAGAGAGGGGATTACAGCTGTAGATGAGAACTCAATAGGGGTGGTGTTGTATAAGTGTGAGACAGTGAAAAAGACAGCGAGAGGAAGGGAGTGTGAGATGGGGTAGGGTCGAGGAGTGGAGAGAAAGTAAACTAAGAGAATAGAGATGATTTGAAAAAGCAGCAGAGAGGGATCAGGGGCGAGTAATAGAGACTGAAATAAATACGCCTGTAAAAGGTAACATTATGGGAGCATGTGACATTTCCCCATGCATACCCACTTGTGCACATTAGGGGTGGGGAAAAAAAATCGATACAGCATAGTATCGCAATATTTTGCGTGGCGATATTGTTGATACATGGATGCCAAGTATCAATATTTTATTATATACAGGAACAACAAATGCTTTTCGGCAAACCCATTTTAGCATTTTTATATTGTTTTATCCGTCCGCCATGCCATCAGCCATCTGCGATCGATTAACTAGTGGACTCGTTCTCTGATACATTATGAATAGAAGATACAGCGGTTGAAAGCGCTCCAAAAAGCAGGAAGCGAATAGCGATGGTGCGTCCAATGAAACTCGTGAAACTGTAATTAGTCTCGGAAGTGATGCATTCATGGTAACTCGTAAAAATGCAATTTGTGTGGGTAGTCCGCCCCCAGTCTGTAAAACAAACAGTTCAGTTTGCCAGGTGCATGCAACATTATGACAGTGTTGGTCAGTCTGTCTGCTTGACAATACAATTTTGCTCCAATAAAAACAATTGAAGTGAGATGAACAGACTGAAAACTTTATCTTATTAGATAAAACAGATGTTGACAAAGTTTTCCTTTGGGGACATAATTTGCAGTTGAAAAAAGGTAATGAATCGCAATATATATTATCGTAATACTCAGCATATCGCAATAATATCATCTCATGACTTAAGTATTGTGATAGTATCGTATTGTGGGGCCTCTGGTGATTCCCACCCGTAGTGCCCATACACATACTGTAAAGGGGCAAAAGATGTTAACCCGTCATTTAAATCTGCCTATCCATCTGCCAGCAAACGAATATTTCGTTCTACAGCTTTTTCGACAATGACAGTAATTTAACATCGATTTGTGGGAACAGCACTGGTGTGTATTCTATGCAGACACCGTTGTGTGATTTTACTATGCCAGTGGAAGTTTGAACAGGGGAAAAAAATCTGACCAAACAATTTTCCTTCCACATTGGGCACTTTAGGGCTTAAACACCTGCACTGGAACACCACAGCAGAACTGTCACATTATATGGAGCAATAGCACTGTCATTTGCCAGTTTGTCATTTGTCAATTGCCACAATCATTTCATGCACCAATCTAGTTTAGCTCCAGTGTGGTTAAAGGAATGATTTTATTTATATATATTGGTTATATTAAATTGGTAAATCACTGTTAGAAAATAAATAAATAAATAAATAAATAAATAAATAAATAAATAAATAAATAAATAAATAAATAAATAAATAAATAAATAAATAATGCCAAGCGTCAATGAAGAACATCAAAATTGACTCATTCACGGTTACATAACATCAAAGATTTAATGTAACCGCGAAAACACGGTCCAAGGCGCTGGCAAACCGCAACAGTCCTCAATCCATTGTTCTAACAATTAGAATTCTGGCAATTCAAATCATACCTAATTAGTCTCATCTAATTCATTAAATGGGGATTCATATCTCTTAACAAAGCCCCGTCCCGACCCGTTTACCTGCAGCGCCCCACGGAGCAGAGGGCGATGGGGTCTCCCACCACCGCCACCAGGGACTGGGCTCTGGTGATGGCGGTGTTGAGCAGCTTGTAGTTTGACAGGAAGCCATAGTCGAGGTCCTCCGTCGAGTCCTCCACAAGCTGCTCCTTGCGCTTGATGGCCGTCTGCTTGTGCTTGCAGGTGTGTCGCGTCCGCACCGTGCTCAGGAAGAGCACCCGAAACTGCTTACCTGCAGGGGGGGGGAGAGAAATGATGACCGCTCAGCTGATTGGAATCAAGTTTCTAATCCGCGGAGCTGTAGGCGGTGCAGTGCGGTGAGAGATCGTATCACCGTCCAAGTTATAAATGTGATCACTGTTTTGTTAGAAACTTGTTTTATCTCTGTCAATTTCCAGCAGCTTTGGAAAACATGGGGCCGGGTGCTTTTGCTTCAAAAAGTTAGATGAAAAGAAAAAATTTGTTGGTTCAAAAACGAAATAAAGTGAATTTAGTCTGTGAGATCTTGGCTATTTTCCCGCCCAACAGGATCCAGGTTAGCGTAATTCGGCAGCGCAGGAGGAACGGTTACAATGGGATGGAGTCAGCCAAAGAACTATGCAATTTTCCTCTGATTTACCTCAGAAAAGCTAGAGAAATTGTAACATCAATACTTTGGTTGGGAAGTTCTGCGACCGTTTTTCCGCTAAAATGAAGTACCGCCATCGTCACAAATGACTTGAAATATTTATATTAGACTTCAGATGGTATACTTGAGTTGGTGACAATTCTCATTCTCATAAAATGTCCTGCCCAATACCCAGCCCTAGTCGGTGCAGATTGGCCCAAAATGTCGGTGGACGTTCGGATTTAGTGAGGCGGTACAGGTGTTAGGGGAGCGCAACCTCAGCGAACCACATCGACCCCTGCCAGGACCGACAGCTAGAGTTAAATAAAGGATGACTCATCGGGATAATTATGTTTTCTCTACTCTGAGCTCAAGACGCTGTTGGTGAAATCCATGTAAACACAAATCATCCTCCTGCGTGTTGCCTAAGCGCTAACTAGAGAGCAGTCGGCCAGTGCGCATGTGATTAATGAGGGAGGTAATGAGCCGTAAAGAGCAGCTGGACGGAACACCGGTGGGAGTGGCTACTGGAGAAGAGGAAGGAAGACGACAAACCAGAAAAGTCGTGATCGAAGAGACGGGCAAATCCATAATTTCAAACTCTTCATTTTGGACGCAAAAACAAAGGCTTTGATGCTAAGATGGTGGGGAGGGGCATCACACGGGGGACAGGCGGTGTAGAAGAATTCATTATCACCAAAATCACAGGGTATTTCACACAACCTATCTTGTTTGTACATGCTTATTTATTCAAAAACCTTGCGTTAAAGAATCCCATTAATGTATCATTGTATAGAAAACCTCATGCTGTGCGATAAATTGATACAATATCGATATTGTGATGCGAGACTACATAAAATCACAATATCACATAGTTACCGTATAGTTAAATGTTGTCTTTAAGAGTGCATTATAATAAAGTAATGTAAATGATGAACTTCATAGAATTGTTCTAATCAATGCCTCTACCTGCTTGGTCAAAATATCTACATTACTGATGATTGTTCCTCAAATGTTTCTTGTGTGTAAATACCTTATGAACACCAATAGCCATCCCCAAAATATAGCCAAATAAATCTATATCAAGGTATCGGTCTAGTTTGGTGGTATTTTTGGAGATTTTATAAATATCACACAGCCCTATATAGAACTGCTGGGTAATTTCAAGTAGAATATCACAGTAAAACTCAAAAAGCAATACTGTAACTTGTACTTACCATAGACTAACTGCTGCTTGGCTCACTAGTTAACTGTGTACATAGACAATGTACGTGAGTGTTATTTCTTATCTCGTTTTCATTTGTATCTCTTTCTTGACTGTTTTTTTTTGCTGCTGTGACAAGTGAATTTCCCTCCGGGGATTAATGAAGTGTTATCTTATCTTGCTTTTCATATCTCGCGAATCGAGAGTACATCATTGTGTCTCGACATGGAAATGTCTACATTCCATGACGATACAATGCTACTCAAAGACGAATATTATCGTCCTAGTGGAAGAAGGCTTGTGAAAATTCACACACAGGCTATCAAATCAAATATCCCACAGCACATCCATGGCAGTCTCTCTCTCTCTCTATGTGGCTGCGTTACCCACCTTGGACGTTGAGCACCCTCTCCACGCTGACCTCGTGCATCCTCTTCTTGCGGAGCTCGGCACGGATGCGGAACACCTGGTCGGCGTAGGGCGACACCACGCCGATGCTCCCCTCGTCCAGCTTCCCCCAGGCCACCGGCCACTTCTTCCGCATCTCCTCCACCCGCTCCACAATCTCAAACACCTGGCCAGGTGAGGGAGCACAGGAGCAGAGCCTCGTGAGATGGTGAGAACATGATAGTTATCGGTGAAAGATAGGCATGTATTTTATGTCGTTTCATACCACGCTCCAGCAGTTGGAGGTGTGATATTTGATATTGTTATAATCAGACAGGGAGGCGCTAACAGATGTTGGATTTATCTTAAACATGTAATTCACTTTGAACATTGCAATTCATTTCTTATTTGATAAATTTGCGACAGGAGGGTCAAATTTATTTTGCTGTAAATGGTAGAAATATGACTTGAAATAAAAGTGAAATTCCATTTCAGCACATAATCCAGTTCACGTCTGTGGACCCAAGAAAGATAGATATTGTTAAGTGCTATGATACCCACTGCGCATGTGTGAAGGGCGCACGTTCTATTGGAGTGAGAAAATGGATGCTGCTGCTGTTATTGCTGTCAAGCACAAGTTTCAGTAAAGTACTAATATGTACAGTTGTCATTGTAGTTATTGATCCAACATTGGTAGCAGAGGATGGCCGCTGGTAATTACAAAATTCTGACTTGCCGGTTGCCGGAAGAGTGAGGGACAGTGCACTGGAAATCGCCGCAGAGGATTTGAACAAAGATGAGGGAATGACAACACTTCTGACGAAATTGGACTGTGTTTTTGAAAGAGGAAAAGGATCGCCAGTATGAGGCGTACACAGAGTTTGACCGGATCATAAGAGAAAACGGCATTTCGATGGTGGATTACATTGTCGAATTTGAATGTCTGTACAACAGAATAAGTAAGAAGAGAATCTTTGGCGATAATTCTCCACAGAGGGGCGAGAGGGGCGCTGGTGAACTGCGCATGAGTGGGGATGCTGCTGACTCTGCCTACTACACGCCATTTACCAGCAAGAGAGAAAGTAGGTATGCAAATTCCAACGGCTGTTCAGAGACCAAATCCACTCGACAGACACGGGAGAAGAATAAGATGTGCAGTCTGGCAAGGCAAATACCATTGGGCAAAGGATTGTCCACACAAAAATGAACATGCAAAATTAACAGAAGTTGAGACTGACAGATGTTAAAGAATGCAACATTACTTTGTTGTCAAAAGAATCAATTGTCTTGACATGAGAAGTCTTCATGGTTGAACATTACATCAGTGGACTAACTAGTTATTGAAAATGGAGGACATAAAGAGTGTAGGATCATTCAAGTTTGGCGATGGGAGAGTTGTTCATTCTACAAAGAAAGTGAAAATTCCAACCATGATAGGACAGAGTAAATGTCAAACCAAATTGAAACAGAAGTTGTCCCAGTAGATATCCCATTGCGTTTAAGCAAAACTTCACTCAACTGAGCAGGTGCAGATTTGGACATTGAAAATGACAAAGCCACAATGCTAAAGCAACCAATGAAACTTGAACTGACATCTTCAGGACATTATTGTGTGAATATAAGAGATGAAAGTAACCCAGATGAAAGTGAGATCCAAAATGAGGATGACATTCTCACTGACAGAAAACATGACGACAAAGGAAAAACTGAAAGTTCTGTTGAAACTACACAAGCAATTTGGATATGCCTCAGTTGACAGGCTGAAAGAACTACTGGCCTGCTCAGGTAATGATGATGATGAATGCACCACCAAGTCTCAAGGACATAGTAAAAAACTGAGACCTGCATCAGATACAGCAAACCAAAGCACAAGCAACCGGTGGGTTTGCCTATGCCCTCAACCTACAATGAAACTGTAGCCATGGACTTGCATCACATGGAGTGTGGTATCTGGATGACATTGACCACTTCACACGCTTCAGTGCCGGGAGCATTGTCACCACCAAGAAACCCAGGGAGAATGTGAAGCACTTTATTCATTGCTGGATAAGTCTCCCTACCCAGACTGTTCAGCGGCAATGAGGGTGAATTCAACAACGAAGAAATGAGGGACATGGCTGAAAACTTAAACATTGAAGTAAAGACAACTGCAGCTTCTAGTCCATCGAGCAATGGCTTGCCTTTTGGAAAGGCATTATCAAACCCTCACTGAAATCCTGATGAAAGTGAAGAGAGACAACCAATGTGACAGCCCTAGACTGGCCCTGATGGCAAAGAACTCTATGCACAATGTGCATGGCTACAGTCCCTACCAGCTGGTGTTCGGGCAGAAACATAAACAAAAACCCAAATCTGCCATAAGTTCTCACTGACAAGCCGCCAGCTCTAGAAGGTTGAGTACTTTGATAGCCCAGCACATCACAACATAACATGCTGCAAGGAGAGCATTTACAGAAGCCGAATGCTCTGAGAGGATCCGAAGAGCCCTTCGTAGACAACTGCGGCCCATTGATAACCGATATAGAATAGGGGACAAAGTCTACTCCAAGCGTGTGCATTGTATAGGAGTGGAAAGGTCCAGGTGTGGTCATCGGCCAAGATGGTGCAGTGATATTTGTGAGGCATAGCGGCACCTACAGTAGAGAGAACAAGTATTTGATACACTGCCGATTTTGCAGGTTTTCCCACTTACAAAGCATGTAGAGGTCTGTAATTTTTTATCATAGATGCACTTCAACTGTGAGAGACTGAATCAAAAAAAAATCCAGAAAATCACATTGTATGATTTTTAAGTAATTAATTTGCATTTTATTGCATGAAGTAAGTATTTGATACATCAGAAAAACAACTTAATATTTGGTACAGAAACCTTTGTTTGCAATTACACAGATCAGACGTTTCCTGTAGTTCTTGGAAGACCCAGCCACGCCCCATCTTCAATGCTCTTATTGAGGAAAGGAGGCTGTTGGCCAAGATCTCACGATACATGGCCCCATCCATCCTCCCCTCAATAGGGTGCAGTCGTCCTGTCCCCTTTGCAGAAAAGCATCCCCAAAGAATGATGTTTCCACCTCCATGCTTCACGGTTGGGATGGTGTTCTTGGGGTTGTACTCATCCTTCTTCTTCCTCCAAACACGGTGAGTGGAGTTTAAACCAAAAAGCTCTATTTTGGTCTCATCAGACCACATG
>OMKR01105787.1:0-27197 GCA_900302355.1 Cyttopsis rosea | reverse complement strand
GGGGGTGGGTGGGTAAGACAGTAGCCCTTTTACACAGAGGATTCTGCAATAATGCCGCTTTGCCTTTTTACACTGAATCAAGCAAAGGCGGCATATTGCCGCCCGGTGTATGCTAGCCCCTTTTACACAGAGGATGCCATGCCGCAAAGCCAGCTTTCTGGAATCACGGGGGCATGATCATGGCGCGTGATGTACACAACAGCGTAGGCTCCGCTGTCCACACGTCCTCGCCCGAAGCTACCGGGTCCATTCAGTTAAATAATTTTAAATAATAAGGTTATTAAATCATTGTGATAATTTTCAACCTGTCTTTCTGGCCAAATTTTGGTGGACTGATAAGGAGAAATAAGTGAATAAATACAACACGGAACATGGAGCTTGTGCTCAAACCCCATTGGCTGACGTCACTTCAGCATTCCTACTGGCGGTGCGAATGCAACCAGGGAGTCACCAGAACTGTTTGGCCCGAAAACGTCGCCTATAAGAAGCGCCGCCCCATAGGCATATAAATATTTTTTTAGCTTCCCAAAGTCAGAAAATAAATTATATTTTTCCCCCCAATAATTTTGGGGAAACTAAGCTTCCCCTAGCCTCTTAATAGTGCTGCCTATGTTTTTCAATGTGTATTAAGGCTCTACTAAAACTGAGTCTATATGGTTATAGTCATACTATACCATAAATTAGAGGGCTTTTATTTCAAAATTCCACATCAGAATGTTATGAAACTGTACGGGTGCTGTGCTGAAGTGAAATTTATCTGTGGAAATAGGGACTTTCCTTTTTATACCAGTTTCCAATTGTCTTAATTTGCATACACTCTGATGGTTATCTTAATTCTATACCATAATACAAAGGGCTTTAATTTTGAAATTTCACATTATAATGTTAAAACTGTATGGGTGCTGTTTTTGTGTGGTATATTACCCATTTTAAGTTAAATTTGTCTGTTGTTTTCATACTATGTTTTCATAGTATTTTTAAAGCTTCATTTATATTTCACATTCCATATCCGACTGTCTTAATATTTTGAGTGCGTAATCTGCAATATGCTTGTTTAGGAAACAGCTTGTTTTTCTTTCCGGTGTTGATTCCAGGTTCACTCTCTGTATTTCACTTGAAGTAGAATATTTTACATGAATACTTATTACAGACATAATCGAGAGATTTAGATTTAGAAAGAATACCATAACAATATCATTACTACATGTACATTCTAGTATCCGTTTATCATTGTAGGAGTCCAGTGCAGGCTCGAGTGAGGCTACAGTACATCCCCAAGCACCCCCTTACCCTCGGACCAGAAATGCAAGGTATGCATATGCCAGACAAATATTGAGGGAAAAAAAGAAAAAAGCCACAACCATCAAGCAATAGTCATAAAAATATATGTTTACTTAATACCAATACTTTAATACCAAAGGACATTTTATTTATATAATATTTGCGAAATTGGTCCTTCATAAGTAATATTTTCAAATTCACATCGTTTTTGTTGGTGTGTGATAATCTGCTAAAAAACTAATGAATTACTTTTGACAGCGAATGAGGAGAAATGGCTCTTCGAATAGTATTTATTTGAGACGTGTACAATATCTAGATTTACTTGATATAAGACCAACCACGCAATCGCTTTTCGTTTAGTTCAACGATTTATTCACCCGGGCAGGATCGGGCCGGATAGCTGCGGACTCAGAACCTAAAGCTGTTCTGTTGTTTTGACCAGTTTAATTTCAGGACATTTGTTGTACATTACGATACAAATATACACCGCGTCCTGTCAAAACAAGGTATTTTACTTTCCATAGTTTGCGTGGTTCGCTGATGACTGGCATTTAACTCAACCAATAGAAGGAAAGAATGTGAAGGCGTTCAGCCAATGGCAAATCATTGGGCGGAGCTTAAAGCACAGTTAACGTAGGCTATACGTTGTTGGTAGGAAGAAGAAGCCGATTCTGGAAGCCATTACGTTGCGCACATCAATTGAGTAAATCCTACTATTTTTGCGTACAATACGCACAAGTATCTTTCCAAAACCCTCAATTATTCTATTATGGCCTCGCTCGCGAAAAAGAGGAAAATGAATTTTTCGGAGAGAGAGGTGGAAATTATTGTCGAGGAAATAGAGAAACAAAAGCATACACTGGTTAACCACTTCAACGCTGGAGTCACCCACATTGCGAAGAATAACGCGTGGGTGGAAATACTTAAAAGGGTGAATGCGGTAACCACCTGTCCGAGAGAGCTGGCGGAGGTGAAGAAAAAGTGGTCAGACATGAAGACGGAAGTTCGCCGCAAAGTGGCCCAAGCCCGGGCTGCCATTGAGGGGACCTCGGCGGACTGCGCTCCGGTTCCCGTCATCCTCACGGCCATGCAGCAGAGAATCTGTAACCTCCTGGGGGAGGCGACCATCATCAGTTTGCCGGCGGGGGACTCGGACGCTGAAATAACTTTACCCGTCACGATGAACACGACCACTACCGTCACACTTACGGAGAGTAAGTTTATAAAACTTTTAAGGACAGGTTATATTATTGAGGTCGCAAGTTTAAAACGTTTTAAAAATGCGATTAAACTCATTGGAATTCGCTAGAACGTAGAAATCTGTAGTTATATTTTTCTTTTAATAGTTTTTATTAATTATTTATCAAGTTTATCTGTGCAGTGGTGAACTAAAACTAAAGATATTTTTCTGATTGAGTGGAACTTCTCTTTTCAATGCATATTCTGTTATTTATGTTATAAGCAACGGGTTATTATGCTATCAGCTACAGTTTCATTAAAGGGTTTAAAATTAGCTGCAATTCAATGCAACAAGTCCATGTCCTTTCATTGTAGTGGAACTAGATATATTTTCAGTTATGTAATAATTAGTATTAATTTAGCCAACGAATAAGGCAATGGCAATCTGTTCAAGGGATGTGTTGTATATATTATATAGACTAGATATTGAACCTTGAAAACAATGAACATTCAGCCCTGCATTCTTTGACACTTTTCGCCTTTATTCATTCACCTTCATCGTGTTTGGCTTGAAAAGTGACAACGTTTATAGTGCAAATCACAGGACATTTAAATTTGAGAATTTAAATAATCTTTATCTGTAAGGCTTCATTCCCCCAAGTTTAGCCAAAACAAAAATGACAAAGAAAATATCTGTTCCACTTAGAGAACAAACAAACTTTATATTGGTCAAATTTTTTTTATCCATTAACTTTTCTCATTCAGCTCTTCCAACTGGAGCAGAACCAGTATGTGATGAAGAGAAACCACTGACTGGTAAGTCAGTTATTACTCCCTCCCTTTTCATACACATTGGGCATTTAATTGGTCATCAACCTAAATATCTTTTATATTCCAAATATCATAATTTTCATGAAATTCAAAATCTTCAGGCTTTAGTTGTCTTAACATTATTATTATTATTATTATTTAATAAAAAAGATATTTCTACTTGTGCCAGTTAATTGAGGTTTCATCTGTCCTCGTTCGTTCTTAATATATTAAAAATCCTCCTAATATAAATACCAACTACCTACAAGGATTCGGCCAAATTATGTTTCGTTATGAGGCATTGCTGTACTCTGTCTTCAGTATAAAATGTTAAATCTGCAATTGCTCCGGTTCAAAAATGAGCTGTACGAAAACAAACAAAAAAGAACAGCCAATATTAAAATGACCATGCTGTTCAGTGCATACTGCATAATGATGTATGATCTGCGTTAACGGCCAAATGTATAAAGGTAACCTGATGAACATCTGTCTTCCTGTTCCTCGACTAGCTGAGACCACCTACCATACGCTCGAGGAGGGCGGTGTGGTGGAGTACTGTACCACCACTGTGGGCGACGCCGTTCCCACTGTTGTTGCTGCTATGGAGACTCCAGTGGAGATGCTGGCCTCTGCCTCCGCCTCCCCCCCGCTGCCCCAGGGCCAGGCCAAGCCTCAGGAGCTCAAAAGCCGCATTGCCCTCAACTCAGCCCGCCTCCTGCAGGAACAAAGGGTCACCAACGTGCACGTGCGGCAGATTGCGCAACATCTTGAGGGCCAGAATGAGCTGCTCCAGATGATGAGGCGATCCCAAGAGGTGCAGGCGTATGCCCAGGAAAGACAGGCACAGGCTCTCGAGGGCACCCAAGCCGCTCTTCTGGCCCTAGTGCAGATGCTCCGGCCGGCACTGAAGGACCTGCGCAAGTTTTTGCAAAGCGGAACAGAGCCCCCCAACTCTGGCAGCACAGCGGCAGGAGGGGCTACCGAAGGGTTGGGGACAGAGGAACAGACGAGGCCCAAAACCCCTCTACCACCACAGCAAACGGACGAGACACAATAGAAGTGTGCAAACATGACAGAAGACACTGGGGGGGATAGCTGCCCTTCCCTTTCAATTGCCCGTCAAGTTTAATTCACGCACACACTCTGCAGAACCAGGGAAAGCACAGAATTGTCTTGGTTTATGACCCAAATGGGTTTATCTGGTCCACCTAAATCATGATATGAGGTTTTTTTGTAAATACGCTGGAGATGGTTAAACACCTCGTTGATTGTTGCTCGGGGGATTTATTTTTATACCGGTCTTACAGTAAATGGCCGGGACGTTGGCATCTTGTGTTGCTTGACAGTTTTTGAGAACGGTATTCCAGGTGAGGCTCCTTTCCCCTGGTTCCAGATTTTCAAATCTCCGCTGACTCCCTTCCGATCCATCGATGGCGTGGGTTGCTCTCATGGGTGAGTATTATTGCATTGATTCAGTCCGCGATGTGGTCTTGCAATTGTCCAAAATTTCTGTCTTTTTTAAATGTTTCAGCCCTGCTGGATGTTTCTGTTATTACACTGGCTCGGTCCAGTGGAGTCCCTACCACTAATGGTCTTATGGGGTCAGTCAACATCGACACAGATGTTGCTACTAGAAGGCCATAGAATACACACTGGAACTTTCAATGAGATATTGAATTCTCTGTGGTATATTCACAGGAACCCATATTGTGAGGTTTAGAAGTTTATTTCCATCTGACACATAAATACTGAGGGCATCTTTTTTTTGTCCTTTTAAGCCAAGGTTGGTGTTTTTGAAAATAGAAGATTCAGGCTGTGGGAAGTTCTACGGTGAAGATTCAGTTGCTCCTATTTAGCCATAATCCCAAATGGTTTATGAACTGAGGATTTGCACGTGCATGTACTTTATTTGTATTTTTATTATTATTATTTTTACTGCCTTTCATAATGTACTCCTACTGCTACTGAACAGGACTTAAAACATTTGGTGAGGAAAGAAAAACCAATACATTTTTTTCTGATCATAGTATATTGGTAATCCCACCTTTTTTGCAATAACATTTTAAAGTCATATCAAATGTATAGATTTTTAATACATTCTTTCTGCTGAATTTACCAATAAAGGAATCTGGAATGGATTTTCTTTAAAGGAGATTGCATTACTTTTCCTTTCCTATTCCAATTTAAAAATAAAGACTTTCTGGTGCCTAAATGCACCCAAGGCATTTTGATAGTCTAGATTGACTATGACAGACCTCCATCTCTATATGGATTTTTGAAATGAAAAATTGAAGTCAAGAGTACAGTCCAAGTTTTTCTCAAACATGGATACACTACCCAGCACGCACAGTACTGGTCACGAGCAAGGAATTGGCACGATTCCCCGAACAACTGGGAAACTGAAAAGTTGTTTGAAAACTGGCGTTCAAATGAGACCATACTGTAGCTCATTGATTATTATGCCCCTTCAATGTGGGAATGTTGGATGTAATCGCTCTAAAACTCAATGCATTTAGAAAATCGAAACACTACTATTTGTGTGGTGCCTAGTAGCAACTTTGGTGGTAGCAACACTCTGATATTAAAAAAATATATATAAAAAATTAAGTACAGATTTATTATTCCCACTTCGATATTCAAGCCAAATCCAACTGTCATGATGAGTGGAAGACGTTTTTTTTTTATATGAGGGATAAAACAAACAAATAAATAAATATGTTTAAGTATGATTTTCTTTTCCATATTATGAATGCGTGCTGTGAGTGGAGAAGTGGGGCTTTTGAGTTGTATCGTCATTCAACCTGCAGGGGGCGGCAACACTCCACAATTGCGTTTTATAAGAGTAGAAGAAGAAGTACAACATGGTAAGATATGGTACAAACTATATCATTTCATTGAAATACATCGCAAGATACATGTAACGGTACATATATTATGTTGCATTGCATGTGTTTCATGTTAATTGATCGATGTATCAATTTTATTTGCGAAACGTGGCGGTAAACCGACAGATAATCCGTAGTGTGGCTAGTTTGTTACCTCAGGTTTATTTTCCATTTAAACGAAGATGGACAAAACTAAGATTTCATGGCTTTTTTTTTCCATGAAATGACGCTGGACCTAATTCAATATCAGAAATAATTAGTTAAAAAGAGCATATGCTGCTTCAAGATTAATCCGTCCAATGTCCAGCCTTAAATCAATATCCCTTTAAATCAATTTTTATAAAACCCAGTCACATCAACTATCACAAAAATTAGCGGTATTACTACTAGAAATGGAACAATATCATATTATACCGAATACTGAAATCCCAACTACCTGCCTATACAAATCTGCTCCGCCTAGTGTTTGAGCGCGTTATTACAACAACATTATTTCACCGTGTGCCCGTGTCCATTTATAAAAGTTCAAAAACAAATCCAAGGGTACCAAACGTAGATAAATGTTGTTAAATTAATTATCACGATTGTTGAATTCAAGTTTCCAGTTCCGGTGCAGCCCATCGATGCACTTGTTTTGTTTTGTTTTGTTTGTTTGTTTGTTTTAAAATTGCACTCTTATGTTTAGCTTTTCTCTCGCTTTAGTACTGCCGCTAACCATTTGGCAACCCCCACACATGTGCTATGCTGAATACTGTTGTTGTTGTCGTCATGTCAATGTTAGATTATGTCTAATCAGAGTTTCTGTGTCTTTAGGCTACGGGGACTGACCAAGCAGTTGGCATGAGCCTGGTTGGCTTCAGCCTGATATTATTTTCATACTATTCTATTTGGGTAATCATCCTGGTAGGTATTGATTAGTTTATCTAAAATTGTACACCATAGACATAGTACAATAATTCGCTTGATATAATTAGATACATTTTTTACTTCGCTTTCCTTTTTATCTTGCTACTTCGAGTCGCTAAATTAACTATATATAGTTAGTTACAACGACTGAATGAAGAATGTTCTTTCTGTATTGAAAACAGATTTTTGTGTGCTCAACCACATCTTCCATCTTATTTGCATTAGCGGCTGATTTGGCCAATGAAGTGGGTATGTGCGAAAAACTGGTATTGTCCAGCGCTGCTGTAAATCTGACGAAGACAATTAGGGGTTTTATTTAAAATGTCCATTGAATAAAGATAGAAAGTAATTGTTTAATTAGAAAGTATTCAGATTTTACAGAATGAAACCCCAAACATTTGTCAGTGACCCAGATAATGCTGTAAGAAAAGTCACTAGCTCAACCTTTGCAGTGGATTTTTTTTTTTACAGTAATTGTGTCTAATTGTACTTTTTAAGGTGCTTTTAACTTGGCGGCGCCTGTATGTGCTGCAAGCTTGAAGAAGCTTGAACGAGGCACCGATAACTGTTTTTCTTATGCCATGGGTTATGTAGTATGTTTTAGAAGAAGTGTTTTTACTTTGTTATATACACTTTCAGCATCGTAACCAAAATAATGTTCTATCTTGTGCTTTTCCAGCCCTTTGTAGACAGTGATCATGTGCTGCACCGGTATTTCCTTCCCCGGGAATACTCCGTCATTCTGCCTGGCATTGCTGCTGTAGTTCTTCTCCTCTGTATTGGTGAGTAGGCACAATAATTAAAAAAATATAACCCCACTATAGGGTCATTCATGCTGAAATTATATATTTTAGCAACGTCATGCAACTAATTTCAGATAATAGTGTCAATACCTCTTCTAAAGTTACATACTTACTTGAAAAGTAACCATGCTGACCTGGTTGTGTCGTTATTGTTGTTGTACCTTCAACTATTCTCAGTATCAAATGAGAATTTGAGGCTCTGAAATTAATGAAATTGGCATTTGGTAAATTACACTTTTCTGTTTAAAATTCAACTCCATGTTTATTTATTTGTTTTTCCATAGGGGCCTTCATTGCAGTTGTCATGTGGAAGAGTCGCAAACCGAAGAAGGTGGACTAGGCTTGGACTCTTGGAATGTCTGCTCATCATACTGGTGGTTTGGAGTGAACATGGCCTGGTGCCGCTGTACCTTCTCTATAAACCTCTTTTGTCACCACCGTCCTTATTCCATCTGATGTTCAGGAAAACCAAAAGTCATGATTCTGTTACTTTTCAAAGGCTCTTTAACAAGGTTTTTTTCTGTTTGCTTTTCAGTTCTACTAATTAAAAAAAAAATGCAATCTGGCTATTTAAAGGTTCCATAATCTTCCACATTCCACAATATTATTCCACAAAGTTAACTTAATATGTTAATTGTTTTTTGTTTTTAAGAATTCTTTATTTCACACCTAATAAATGTTAACTTTGTGGAATATTAGTACAGAAATCTGAGCAATATGGGACCTTTTTATTTAATGGAAAAAAAACACTAAAAATGTTCTTAAATTTAAATGATTATTTAAGTTGTTATTGTTATTTAAGTTGTTGAACTAAGGAGACCTAATCTCCTTTGTTCAACTTGGTGATTTAATCTTCCAGTTTTAGTTCTACATCTCCTGTGTGGTTTTTCAGTAACCAAACTAGACAGTGTCTAGGGGCCATTAAGCAAATTATGTCTGAGATAATTTTCTGCGATCCAGAATCTACCTCAGACCTGGGGGAAAATCAGAATGTGTTAAATTTGGAAGAGAATGTGCCACTGATTTCACATTCTCTTCAACCCTATGAGACCCTTCACACAACATAACAGAATTGAACTTGGGAAGCATTTTGATCAAATGATGGGTTGCTTTTTTTCTAATAATAAAATTGTTATAGATTTAATTATTTTGCAGTAATTGCATTGAAGGCTTCCACTGTGTTCATATCCCCTCGCATCTGTGATCTTTGACCCTAACACCCTCTCTTTTGAACCCCACTGCAACCACATAATGGAAATACAAAAAAATGGGCCCACATAGAAGGGTTGAGGCCCCAACCTCCCAAACAGTGCTTAAGTGGCATAATTTAAAGATTTTGGTAATTCTTAATTTAAACTACGTCAAGCTGCTCATGCATTAGGTTAGGTCATTGTAGTCAGACGTTAATATCTGATTCACTGTGTGGCCTGGTAGGAGGCTTTTCAGTGTGTGGAGGGAAAATCTGATCATAAACATCATTAATCTGATTTGTTAGTAGGCCAGTAGGTAAAGTGGTAGGCCTGCATTACTACCCCTGCGGTTGTTAATCTTTGGTGTAAAGTGTCAAATTGATCAGAATATGGATGGTTTGCATTATGTCACGAATAGAATAAAAAAAAAGGGTTAAAATTAAGTGTTTGGGGTGGTATTGAGAGCTACGTGGTACCCAGACAGAATAGGACCGAATAGGACCATGTTGACAGACGTGTAGGTGAGCCCAAAGTTGTAGTGGCGTAGCCGTTTGAGCATTTATTATTATTTTTTTCTTCCTTTTTCTTTTTTCAAACTAGTTGCAATTCTGATTGAACTAGTTGTAAATCTACTCTTTAATATCAAAAAACACATGTTGATGTCAAAACAGATGTTCTTGATATCAAGAATTGAATTGTTGATATCAATAAATCACTTTTGATATCAAGAAAAAACATTGATATCAAGGAAAAAACAGTATTGATAAGTTAAGAATTTAATTCTTGTTATCAAGAATGTTATTTCTTGACATCACACAGTGATTGCACCATACACAGGGTTAAAAACCTTTGAAGTGTCCAGTGAGCTCGCGGACCCATTCGCTGGTCATTGGGCCATCTTGAAGGTTTTTTTTTCTTTTTTTTATATCCGTTGCTTGAGGCAGCTGATAGGCTATTCTGTTTGTCAATCAACTCACTATTGTGATATCAACTGTTCAACATTTACTAGTTCTAAATTACAATACTGATATCAAGAATACGAATTGTTGATATCAGCAATTCCATTTTTATACCAACAATTCCCATTCTTGATATCTAAAAGGTAATTCAAGATATCAAGATTTCAGAATTTGGTATCAAAAGATATAATGTAATGTAATTATTGATATCAATAAGTACATTTCTGATATCAACAATTCGAATTGTTGATATCAAGAATGGGAATGTTTTATATCAACAATTTACATTCTTGATATCACAATTGCAATTCTGCACTCCACATGTTGATAAGAATTAGTAATGTTGATGTGAAGAATGCGCTGTTTTTGATATCAACAACGTGTTTTTTTTAATATATCAGTACATTTACAACTAATTCAGTCAGAATTGTAACTAGTTCGAAAAATGGAATAAATACTCAAACAGTTTGCCATAGGGCAGGGATGTGGTGCGCGTGCTGCAGCCTCGCGCGCAGTACACCATCACCATCATCATCATCATCACCCAGCACCCGGAGGACCGGAGGACAGACTGGCACAGTCATCTAGCGGAAAATGCGCTGACCGATACTGAGCGAGGACGGAATCGGAGCCAACGGAGGTAATTACATGCACATATGCTGCATTTAGTCTATTCAAAAATGCGTTACAATATATATGATATACAAGTGTACTGAACTAGATACTGTAGTGTTAATCAGTACCAATAGGGATTTAGTTTCCTTTTTCTCGCTAGCCATTGTCGAATCCACAACATTCACCGACAACGGAAGTTGTATGAGCATAGCGACGCACAAAAAATATACTTTTTTTTAGGTTCGGAATTAGAGGTGCGTGCGTGCGTGACCAATGTATTTTAACTTGTCAGTGAAGTAACAAAAGCATAGTTGCAGCAAACTGATTTAATGGAACTTCCAAACAGCAAAAACATGTAAATATGTCTTTAAAGCATTTCATGCCTATTGTACGATTTTATGTATTTTTCATGGCTACACATGTGAACCAGCCCATCACTACATCCAGGGTCTTGAAAGTAAAAAATACATGTTAGTTCACCGGTTAGTTGGCATGTTGGGGGATTTGCTGTGCTAAAGGGATAATGGACTGACTACTGTCTTCCCAAATCAGCGCTTAAGAGGCCTCCTCAAATGTAGACTAAGCACATTGCGGAGGTTTACTGTGACACCAACACAACATCTTTCAAATGAAGCCCTTGGGTTTAAATAAAAATGTTTTTTTTTTATCTAATCGAGGAAGAAGCTTCACTCTGTTGGGCAGGTAGGTATACTTCCATTCAGTGTTCCCTGGGAGAACACAGTGGAACCAGCAAATTAGTTTATGAGAGCCAAATAATGGGACTTAATGGAAAAGGTGCAAGGCAGCTATACCATATCAGGGGTGTACTCAGGTTTTCTAGGCTGATGTCTTTGCAAACCCTACAGCTGTCTTATCATCCCACACAAGCAGAATAGAGGCTGCAGAACAAATGGCCCGAGATCATCAGTTATTTTGCCTGCAAATTTTGCCCTTTTAAGAGTATCTGCAAAGTCTGTAGTGCTTTGGTGTTGAATCCAGTAGAGAAAGGAGAGGAGAGTTTTATTTATTAGAAGCTAGAATCTCTTTATTTATTAGAATTTATTAGAATTGATTAAAATCATTTGAACCTGTGATCTTTATAGATAACGACCATCAAATCAAATCGAAGGGGTGATGTATGTGATTCAACATCATCAGCGTATATTCATGCATTTATGATTCCCATCAGCTGTGGGGTTTGCTGGATGAATAATATTAGGTGTAATCATTTTAAATAAGATCTATACTGTATTGTGCAAAAAGCATAAATAGCCTAAGCAACCTGTAGATTTAATTGCAACCATTCAAGATTTCTAGATTGGTTGCAATGGCAACAAACATTAGATGCAGAGAAACCTATTGTTTGAAAGCACCGGTCCCGTTTTTTTCAAAGCGATAGTCTGTATGGATTATTATGCATGGTTACCACATGTTTACATCTATCACCATGGCTACGCTCTCCAAGATACAACTGTTAGAGAGAGTCTTTTGTTACTTGTATGGTAATGTATTAATGGGGAGTAGTCAAGTGACAGGTTTGTCTTTGTCATTAAATAGATTTTTTGCTTTGAGCAATCTTGAATATCCTGGAAAAATTTGCTGTCCTGGCTTTGCTTCAAAATGTTTGACTTTGCAGTGATCATTTGAAATCTGTGTATATACCTGTGTACATTCCACATAGAGATGTCAGCACCACCACAAGGTCCTGTGCCCAGTGGTCAATGTCAACACACTGGTACAGTAAAGAGGAAGAGATGGGGTGGTCTGAGGCAACAGTGGAAGCTGCTGGGTTTATTTGAAATTGATCAACAACATGAGTTCTACAACCTCACCTGCATGATGAAAGAAGGCCTCAAAGCAGCCATCCAGAACACCATCGACAACCCGCCTACAGTGAGTGCCTGGTTAGAGTGCCAGCATTAAATGCAAAGTCTGGCATATATGCAGTACCAGTCAAAGGTTTGAGTAAAACAAAACATAAGGAGTATGAAAATCTCAAAATCTTAGATCCGTAAAAAAGAACCACCCTTGGCCTTAAGAACAAGGCATTCGGTTAGCAACTTTCAGCAGGAAATCACCCAACATGTATTCCCAGCTCTTCTGCAGAAATTCCCAGAGATGTGGGAGCCTTGTCGGTTGCTCTGCTTTGACTCTTCTTCTTATTCTATACAAGTTATATAGGAGTGATAGAGAAAGAGTGGAAAGAGGGCAGGCCAGGTCATGAGTTGTCTTTCATTTCCTTCTTTGCCAGATAGTTCTTGCACAACCTTGACGTCTGTTTTGAGTTATGTTGCCAAAGAATGATGGACTGCTGAACTAGTAGTAATCCTGATGGAATGGCCTACCTCTGAAGTATGCTATGGTAGCCATGCTGGTTGAGATTGGCATAGATTTAAAGATCTCACCAGTAAACCAGTAACTTCAGGTTATGACACTGCATCCTTCATGCTTGACAATGCAAACTACACATGCAGAACTCATGTGCTCACCTTCTCCCTGCTTACAAATACTCGTTGTTGGACACAAATATTTTTATTTTGACTCAGGCTATCAAACATCCAATCCCAGACAATTAAGCTTCTTCCTCCTATTCTGGACTCTTTACAATGGTTTCTTTGCAATGATTCTTTCAGTTAGGCCAGCTTCACACAGTCTCTTAATAGTTGATCAGAACATCCAGACTAATACTGTAACATTTAGCTGAGCTTGTAGTTAATCACAGTTTTCACAGACTTGTGGCTTGAATTAACCTTTTCCCTGATTCTGACATCACCTTTGGCCAGCCTGACCTTGTTCTGTCATCATGAGTTCTACTTTCTTCAAATTGTTTGATGGTCTTAGCACTTACAGACACTTGCACAGTTCTTGCAATTTGTCTTAAGGATTGACCTTCATTTCTCAAATGAATTACAAGCCTTCTTTTTTCTTTGCTTCACTGAGCAAATTTATTTTATAGTTTTTGCTCCCTTACATTAAAAAAAAATGACAAGCCTGTGCCAATGCAACATATATTTATATTAACCATGGACCCATATAATACAGTTTTATACAGAATTCTTTTACATATTTTTAAATGGCATGAGTTTCAGACTGAAAATCCCTTGCTTTGGGATTTTCCTAGAAATTTTAATTTACATTTTCATAAAAATAATTACATGATTTTTTCACTTACAATTCACTTATGATTGTTTGTAGGGATGCACCAATTTATCGGCTGAACATTGGTATTGGCCGATATCGGCCTTGTTGACTGCCATCGGCCTATCGGCAAAATTAGATGACATTCACTGATGGCAGTGGCTGATGTTTATCCAGTGTTTCGGAAAACATCGGCATCGGTTATCGACCAAATTGTTATTTTAAACACCGGTATCGGTATCGGCCCAGAATTTCACAACCGGTGCATCCCTAATTGTTTGTCTATATAAGTACACATACAATATAAGAATATTAACTGTACTAAACCTTTGACTGGCACTGTAGACAGACACACAGATAGATAGGTGGGTATTTTGAAATTATATTTACATGTTTTACGTGGAATAATTAAGAATACATATTTCAGTAATATTCTCACCAACCAAGGTAGCTATTTTAAAATGTGATAGGAAGTTTATTTTTCATCTTACATTCCCTCCACGCAAAGCTAAAATGGTAAATCCTATCCTAAACAAGTTTGAAAAGGTGACTGGTATGCGATGTCCACCACGTTGTTGCTGCTGAGCTGAATGAGAAGTCACAAGGCAGACACTGCCATACGGGACTGGTCAGCTCTAATCCCAGTGAAACATAGTCAGCTGTCTCAGCAGTTTGATGCATCACTATCCTATCTGTTGTGTCATACTTGTAGCGTACCAAAAGGACAAAACACAGACAACAGAGAAAAACACAAGAGACACACAAGCGCAAATGCGTCAGCACAGAACAACATACTGTATATGTATTGCCAAACTAAAAATATATGTTTCAGACAAGTTTTTCATCCGGAATTACCGCCTACTCTTAAAGCATATTTCAACATTGAGGTTAACTGAATTTGTTACTATTGTTGTGAAGTACTTACTTCTTTGCTTTATTTCAGAATGAATTAATAGATCAAGATTTCAGAATGGAGCTCACTCAAATCCATAAGGTAGGCTAATGTGTTTTTGTATTATCAAAACCAGCTCCAAACATTCTTTCTTTTTGTACTCAGTGTGTAGCTTTGCATGTGTGCCCTTGTGTGCAGGACTTTACACTTCAAACATTTGCGGTTCGAGTGTTCGCCAGCCTGCGGGGCTCCTTAGGAATGACAGAGAGAGAGTACCAGCATTCACTTTGTTCCAGCAGTAGCTATCTCCAATTCATCAGTAACTCCAAGAGCAAGGCAGACTTTTTTCTGACGTGAGTTCAATGTGGCAAACCCAGTGATGATGCGTCAATACTGACGATGCAATGCTGACATTCAGTCGAAGAGCACTTCATGTGAAACACATCTTACCAACAAGAGGGTTTTCTGTTTGACATTCTTTCTGCAGTAAGATAATAAAAATTTATTTTGTCACGTAACCTAGACCTCTTGATAAATGGTATGGTTAAGTGGATGTCTTTGTTGGGGTTGGTTTAAGAAATACCTTACCTTATGCCTTTAACTAGAAGTCTTTGAAGGCTAATTGTATTTTGAAATCATGTTGTCCTTGTCCAAGACAAGGTGAAAATGGTTATGGACTAAATCTTGAGGTATCAAATGAGCTCTCAGGACAAAATATTCTTATTTTTTGCTTTTAATGGTCATTAAAAAATTCCCACCCTTGGCTTTGATGTTGTGATAAAATATGGTATTGAGTGTTTTAATGTGATTAATTTAATTAAAACCAAAAATATCATGATATATTTAATAGCATGTAAAAAATAGATAATGTTGTAAATCATTTCAGAAAGAGAATAACATTATAAGAGAATGAAAATATTTTTCAATTGTTATTTCAGAACAGTGGTTAATAATGGCTTAATAATTCTGTTAATTATACTATAGTATTTATACTATCAAGCTCTATTGACTCTTATTTTGCTTTTGACTTTCTAGGAATGATAAACGCTTTTTTCTGAAAACCCAAAACAAAAGAGAGATTCTATTTCTTCTCGAGAACTTGAAAATCTACATGGAGCATCTGTCGAAATATCCTCACTCACTACTTGTCAAGTTCCTTGGTAATGTCTGACAAAACTGTACATTACTAAATAAACAGTTAATTTTGACAGGATCAACAAATGTCAAATTACAAAACAAAAATATGAAAACATGTCATTTTGAATAACTGATTGAACTTCTCTGAATGATCTATCTCTTTCTCTTTAAGGTGTTCACAGGATTAAAATTCCACACAAACGAAAGGTATTCTAAATATTTGACCAGCTTCTCTGTGCAGCAGTTTTATGATGGGAGTTTTCACTATTATACACTTGAATACTATCTATTTTCCTTCTCCTTTGCAGAAATACTTTATTGTAATGCAAAGTGTTTTTTATCCTGATGATCGAATTAATGCTAGGTAAGCTAAGCCTTTCGCACATACAGGGTACTCTTAACACACTGTAAAGCTTCATATATTGCTAGATATAGCAAACATGTGAATAATGTAATGAATAGCAAATTGTCTTTCTATCACTTTCAAATGTGCAACAACAGGTGTCTAAATTTGGGTATTTAATATGCGTGAAACTGAAATTATAGAGGTTCCTATTTAGACAACAGATTTAAAGATAACCCCACCAAGACCAATTTATTTTTTTAAATAAGATAAAATTTAATGGAACAAGGAACTTATGGCTCTTGAAGCCCTTTTGTGTCATTTTACCATCCAGAAGTAAAGTCAGGTTAAAAATAAAGGTTAAGCCATATGCTGTGAGCTAGACATCCTTAAAAAAATGTCTAAATTGAGTTTCTAATTTCTGTCTTACATGTTTGTCCTTAGTCACTCCAATGTCAATTTGCATTATCAACACAAAACTCTGTAGTTTAGACTCCTTACAGGAACAAACAAACCTTAGCTCACACATAATTGCTATTATTGTAGCATCTCAGCAGGAATTTTGAAAAGCCCTTCATAGTCCATAGATTTGTCTTATACTGTACTAGTACTAGTATACTGTACTGTATAGTTAGACCTCTTTGTTCTTCAATTTAAGGCCCTCCAAGTATCCCTGCATCCAGATTGTAAAAACAATTGTGATCTGTGATCTGATCTGATCAGTCACTGCTCTTTTAAATCATATCTTAAAACATATCTTTAACTTTGTTGATCAATGCTCAAATACATTTCATTTCATTTTTGATCAATTTGGTTGTTTTTGTCTCTCCTCCTTTTCCATTGCATTTTGGTGTTCAATGTTTTTATACCCTGTAGCAACTTTGTGATGTTTTCTTGAAAGGTGCTATTTGTTTTAAGAACAAAACAAATCATTTTAACAATTAACTGTAGTTCCTTGGTATGTATTAATTCTGCAACCTAAATGTGTCTTTTGGTTTTAGATATGACATCAAAGGTTGTGAGGTGAGCCGTTGGACAGAGCCTGCCCCAGAAGGTAGCCAGGTTATTGTGGTTCTCAAAGACCTCAACTTTGAAGGCCAGTATATCAATCTTGGTAAGAAATTGTGTATGTATTATGGCATATCTTTACTCATTACTCTTTACTCACACCCCAGTAATATCCACTTTGCATGAGTCATACCGCTTTTCCACCAAAATTAGCGCGTATATGCAGGTTTTTTAAACACGGGTAAACCTGCTCAAAATAGGCAATTGACTAGTTTCCCATTGCCAGTAGACGTGTATGCCTTTTTTTCCTAGTGTGTCACGTTCGAGATCACAAATGCACCGGAAAAGAGGTAATCTGGTGTGATTGGGGGAAAAAAAACTTTTTTTCTAATATATTCTAATATATTTTTTATTATTATTATGATAAAAAAAACATTTTTTATATGCATTTGGATGAGACTCCAGGCGCACACACAAGGAATGACTTGGCGCAGATGACGTAGCAGCTACCTCACCGCGGAGCGCAGCCCACAGTGGGCAGAGAGCTAAGTGGGGATGTAAGACCTCGTCTGGCGCACAGCTCCACGCCCACTTGTGCGGTAACACGGCAAAACAATAGTTTGGCAGCAGCGTTGCCCTTTATGCCTAATTTCGAGCATGTGCAATTATTTTTTTATATTTTACATTTTATATTACGTCCGGAACTTCAATGCGTGTCACATTGCGCCGGAAAATGGTTGAAAATTACCTTGTCTACCCGGGTGTCATGTTTCCATCACTGCCGTTCGGAGCTGGAGTCGATAAATACCCGTGAATACTGAGTCATTTGTCCTTTGTAACCTTTCCCATTAAAGACAAAAGCCAGATGTTGGTGGATATTACTGGGTTTTTGGTCCAGTGGAAAAGGGGTATTAGATACAATGTATTGCACAATAGTACAATACATTGTGAAGTAATGTTACAGTGCTAAGCCAGTCATACTTGCATGTCTTCATCGCCCAAAATTGATGTGTATCCCAAGGAGAAGAGTCTTCAGTCTCAAGAATGGCAAATACGCTATGAAGCTTGAATTGAAGCAAGCTTGAAGCTTGAATTTAACTGCCATTGTCTTAAATGTGATACAAGCAGAGATAAAGTGAAAAGGCTTAAAGTGGAGGATGGCATTGGAGAAAGCAGGTTTGTAGAACACCACAAAGTCACTGTTCAGGATGCGCAGGGTCTGATGTTTGTGGAAGGTAGTCCAGCTAGAAGACAGTCGCAGTAGTTGTAGTGGCCATTGTGGTAAGGTTGGCCAAGAAGGACAGTTGTTTGTCCAGGATCACCGCAAGAGTCTGGGCGGTTGAGTGACTCAGCCTAGTTCTCAGGTAGAGGAAATCAAACTTAATGGTTTGTGGGTAGGGTGTTTGAGGGCGGGTAAGTTAAATAAAACATGAAAACGCTTATTATCAGAAGGGCGGGTTGCGGACGTGTTAAATAAAATCAATAGGCAGATGCAGGTTTGTCTGGAGCCGGCACACGCAACACTAGGCCCTTGCACCATGAAAGATTGAGGGAAAGGTGAGCTACAGGTGAGGCTCCTGAGGTTAACGGGTTGTGAGAGTGGCAAAGAACTGCGAGTGACCTGTGTTTTTATGGTGAAGGAGGATATGGAGGATATGATGGGCATGGTGAAAGTTACAAAATGATAAATGCAGTAGGATCTGTTGAGAACAAGGTGACTGAACGACGAGGAATTAATATATGAAGGAGCTGCCAGGGTCATTGTGTTCTTCAATGGTCTTCAATCCAATCCAGGCATTGGCAAAGATGGTCATGGTTTTCTAAATAGACCACGACTGTTCCAGAGTCCTCAATCATATGATGTTGACAGCAGGAATGGTTCCAGTGTTTATCCACAGCCTTCCCTAGAAGACGTCACTGGTATCAGTTTGACGTGACCTCCTTGGTGGTTATACAGGAGTGTATAGTACTTCTGAATGCACTCAGGGATACCACAAATGTATGGTAATGTGAAAAAGTCACCCACTGCAAGACCCTCAGCAGTCTTTGAACAATTATTTTATTCAATTATTTTATTTTATTTTTTGCTAGTTAGTTAGTATTATTCTAGCATTGTTTGAGTTGCATTTGATGAATTATATGTAATGGTGCCTACACTGGCTGACAGCTCCTTAATAGAAAGGGAATTTCTTCTCATTATTGGTGCCACAACTGTCCTCGCATTGGTAATTATTAGGGGTGGGGGGAAAAATCGATACAGCATATTATCGCAATACTTTCTTCCGCAATTCAATATTGATACAGTGGTGCCAAGTATCGATACTTTATCTATTTTAGATTTTATCATAGCAAATTTAGATGATAGTTTTATTGATTTGTTTCCATAATTTTAAGACGTTTATCAGCCCCACTGACACCTCCTGGTCTGAGCAGGAGCCCGGCGGGGTAGCGCACCTCCTTGCCCAAAACCTGCTCCTCCACCTGGGCGAAGAGCACTTCGCTGCGGGTCTATTCATCCATCAATCACGTCCTATTTGATCAATAAGTATAGTATAGTAATTGCATTGTGCGTGGGCAGGGGTTACAGCCTTTATTGCATTCAGAACAAGGGGTCCACAACACAACTTTCACCCAATGAACAATGGAATGTGTGGAACAAAGGGAGAGACATTTTGTGTGTGTGTCACCATTGTGCGTTGACGCAACTGAATGCATTACAGGGGTTGTTTTAACATCGGAGCACACAAATGAACAATGTCTTGGTTTAGGCTTTTAGTTTGAGACATGCTTAACTTTGGGAAGTTGTCAGTGTCAGTCTCAAAGGACTTCACAAGCCCACATTTCACATAGTAATCAACAGGATCCCCTAGTCTTAATGCCTATCTGGGCAATGAAAAACTAAGATTGAGATTAAAAAATTAAGATTCTCTCTGGGGGTGACTAGCCAAGTGTTGTCAGGTGAAACAGTCTGGTTTCGTCACTAACCCAGTAGCCTTGATAACCGGAGACAACTCTTTTCCCCCCCCCTCATCATTATTGTTGCTGATACCCTCTTCTCCAGAGAAACCCTCTGAGCTTTGATCTCATTTTCTAGTTGTTGAAAGTAACAAAGTACAAGGACTCTGTACAAGTACACATACAAGTACTTTGTTACTGTATGCTATCAGTGAACTATTGACCTTAGAAAAGCAAGAAATTCTGAATATCTAATATAGAAATGTCAAACTTATTTGTGATGCACTGTTGTCAAAATGTGCATGCAGGGGCAGGGATATTGTGGGATTGGTTAACAGCTTCAGGTAATGCCATGTTGTTTGCCGTTTTGTTTGTGGCTGTACTATCTGAGGCCATTTTGCCTGAGGCTGTGGCCATTTTGTATGATGCAATTTTGTCTGTGGCCATTTTGTCTGCGGTTGTTTGTCTGGCCGCTTTTCAGCTGAGGTCGTTATCAATTTTCTCTGTGGATGTAGTGCTTGAGGCGGTTTTGTCTGAGGCCATTTTATCGGATAGTGTTGTCTGTTGCCATTTTGACATCTAACCCCCCCTGTTCACACATGTGGCGACAAAAGAGACAAAGCGACAGGAAGTCATTCATTCAAGCTACACCAGCGTCAGCGTCATCAAGCGTCAGCGGGTCAGAGGGTGAGCACAGCGACAAAAAAAGTTGACAACCCGAACGACCCAATCTGACTGTCCGTCTGGCATGAACTCTAGAATAGCAATGGAGGATTGTTTGAATATACAATCTCTTATTTCCTAAACATTCCAACAAAATCTGTTTCTGAAATAGGCCATGCAGAAGCTGAATATCGATTTATTGCTCATCTATAACGGCTAGTTTAAAGGTTTGTTAACAATATTCAGGAGTTCCGTCTGACTGGCAGAAACAGCCTGTGCGCGCCACAGGCGAATATTGTCAACAAACTTTTAAGGTAAGGCTGTCTTTCGTGAGGCCTATATGCCTATATTATATCTTGCCCTCTGAGGTCATTTTTTCTGTGGCCTTTTTTTTCCATCTGACACTGTTTTGTCGTCTGAGGTCATTTGTGTGAGGCCATGTTGTCTGTGGCCATAGTGTTTGTGGCTCTAGTGTATGTTGCCATTTTTCCATTTAGTCTCTGGGGTTTTGGGCCATTTAACTGAGGCTGTTTTGTCTATGGCCTTTTTTTAGGCCGTTTGGTGCTCGCCGCTGTCCTTTTGCCGTTTAATCACCTGAACTGTGCTGGAGCCTTTAGGCAAAAAGCAAAACAGCCTTTTTGTCTGTGCCCTTTTCGTTTGAGGCCGTTTTGCTGTCTGAGGCCATTTTGTCTGCAGCAGTTTTGTCTGAGGATTTTTTGCCATTTTGTCTGTGGTTGTAGCGTCGGAGGCCGTTTTGTCTGAGGCCATTTTGTCTGAGGCCTTGTTTTTGGTTCTAATAATGTGTCACTTTGAGTTCCATGAAATATAAGTCTTTATCACAAATCTGTCTATATTTCTTCCAAAATAGCTTAAGAAGGTTCATCTCATTGTTGCAATATGTTACAATATGCAGTTTGTGTATATAGACAAGAGAGTAGTTAAATACATTGTTGACAGTTTTAGCATGTTGAGCTACAGCCTTCATTGATTTGAGTTTCGGGAAGTAGATACGGAAAGCAAAACATAAGCGACAGATGACATGCCAGCCATGACATGTTTGATTTCATATGTTTGTGCATGTGGACAGACCAACAGCGTCCCTGGCTCTTGCGGCAGGTGGAGATTGACACCCACTTCTTACAGAGGCTCAGTGTGCTGGACTACAGTCTTCTCCTGGCCCATCAACCCTTACACCACGATGAGCGTCACCAATGTCTTTCCTTCGCTACTCTCATTATGAGAACCAAAAAGTAGGTATCATCATGGTTTAGCCATTCATGGAACATGCTCCTTTGTCATTCATGACACTTTAATCTACAGTGCCGATAATGACCGGCTGGCTGCACATTATCCCATACTAGTCCCTGCCTTAGTCCCACGTCCTCTCATCATGTGAGCTAGTCAGAGCTACTAAAATACAGCTACTATCACGGTTAGGTTAGCATGGTATATCCACTTTAATCTAAATTACAAATGACAATAATTACTACTTGCATACTAATCAAAGTGCTACAGTGAATATCAGGTCCACAACCTCTGTGACTCTCCTGATGTTATTTGTTGTTATTCAAGACTTTGCTGATGGTCCCAGGCTAGACCCTCAACTCAGCCATGCCCCGATACTGAAAAATGAAATTAATATCTCCACGTTTTCAGGTTTAATTGGACGTAATACAGTATCTTACTTTTTAAGTTCCACAGTACTCAGCCCTTCTTCCATAATGACTTTTGACAGCTGCTTGTTCACTTTAAATCAAATTCACTTGTCCATGCTCTTTGTCTTTGACCTTTCAGATCTGTGTACCCAGGGTCCAGCTCTATGCAGGCTGGTATAGCTGGTGTTCCAGGGGTTGTCCCTGAGGAGGACTCTGCCTTCCTGTTTTCACAAACAGAAAGTGGCCATATGAGAAAGTCTACTGTCAGAAATGCCCCAGGTGGTGAGCCCGTTCAGTCTATCAGTGGGACAGACAGTGACTCAGGTGAGATTCAGGATTTTATGGCTCATAACCGACGTCTACTGCCAAACTTCAAGAATCCGCTGCATGTGATTGATGGACCTGAGCAACGGTACTTCATTGGCATCATTGATATTTTCACCGTTTACAGTTTCAAAAAGAGGCTTGAGCATTGGTGGAAGAGACTCAGACATCCAGGACAGACATTTTCCACAGTCAGTCCCCCAGCCTATTGCCTTAGACTTTGTCAGTGGGTACAGGATCATAGCAAGTAGCCCTGAATTGAGGGCCAGGTGGAGGGGTAAATATTGGTATTAGGCTACAGTAGGTGCAACTCTGAGAATAAAAGGAAATCTACAAAGATCCACAAGTATACGATCGCAAGTGGACACACTTAAGCCGGTTTTACACTGAATCCGAAAATGCATTAGACAGTCGGATCCTGCCCCCTAGCGGCCGTCGGATGACCTGTGTCTAGGGTTTGCATCAAGCTGGCATTCCTGTCGGATCCGAACACTGTATCTCTTCTTTCATTTTTCTGTTTTTCCAAAACCTGCATTTGCCATTTACACAGA
Source organism: Cyttopsis rosea (assembly GCA_900302355.1). NCBI lineage: Eukaryota > Metazoa > Chordata > Actinopteri > Zeiformes > Parazenidae > Cyttopsis > Cyttopsis rosea. The sequence goes on along the minus strand of OMKR01105787.1, from coordinate 3,903 downwards.
ATGAAAGAGCGCAAAAAACACCCTTTATAAAGGGTGAATTATTTGTAATGGTAAATTTTTATAATAATAATAATAATAATAATTGTTTTTTTATCTTTCTTCTTTTTATATGCAAAATTCATTCATAAAATAGCTGATTTGTTGATTGTGAATATGGCAATATTCAACGTTAATTATCTATACATATATAAAGCATACATATGTTTTATTTTTATTTATTTAACCTTTATTTAACCAGGAAGGTCTCACTGAGAGAATGAGTCTCATTTACAAGATAGTCCTGATCAAGACAGCAGCATCACACAAACATTTCGATTGCAGAAAACAAATACATATAAAAATACATAAAATACAAGTAACATGAAATAAACTCTCCATAGAAATGAATTGACTTCTGTTTTTTTGTTCTTGTTTGTCAGCTTCAGTGTAAAGCCGGCTTCAGGCTCAGGCCAACAAACCTTCACATATGGAGAGAGGAGAATGTTTGAGGATCATTTTCCACATAATGTAATGTTCATGCATCGATTGTATTATTTATTTCTCCATATGCCTTTACTGCAACCCTCAATTTAATATTCTACTGCATGACAGCTTTACAAAGTAAAAAATGACCACTTGAAGTATGCCAACAATACCAGTGTTCCAATATTAACAAAAATCCACATAATGTATACAGCTTCTATTTATATGAAAAAACTGTTTGTAAAGTGCTTTAACAATAAAAAAAATATTCCAAACAAATTCAAATACAATTTAATAAAATATCAAAAAATGAAGATGAAAGGAAAGGAAAGGTAATGAAAATAAGGAAGCAACGATAAAAATAATAAAAGGCAACTAGCAGTTTGACAGATTGATAGAAATGTGTACAAAGTAATTGGAAGTGATTTTTGACACTCACATTAATAGTTTATATTAATTTGTAGTTTAATCACTTAAACTTGATAGTGAAACTACATTTCATCAGCTGTCTGTTTTCACAAAAGTGTTTTCACGGAAAGCATGTTTTATATCATGGATCAACTTAGCCTGTTTATCTAGATGTTTTTTATTGATCTATTATTTATGTATTTATTTATTCCATTTAAGGCTCGAATGGGATCTCTTTACTTCCAGTAGTGATCGTTTTTAAGAAATGTATTCATCAAAAAGTTATGGAAAAACATCATTTAATTAAATAAGTTAATTCAAGCACGATCCTTTTTTCTATTCTTTGCTGTTTTTAGATAGCAACAGGGAAAATAAACTTGCTGTACTATATCATAGTTAGAAAACATTGACTTAATTAAACTAAGTTATAAAAAGTTATAAACTAAGATATAGAAATGACATTATGATAATGTTGCTGAGTTCTATTATAACAACTTTACTATTTTCTTTGCTAATTGTACAAACTAAAATACTGTACATTTGTACAGTATGCCTAATATTGTTAAATACGATGAGTTATATGCAAAGACTTTTGTCTTTTTTACATAGATATACATACAAAAATCTGCATGAGTTTAGTTGTTTGAAGCTTTTATTTCTTTGTTTGTTTGTTTGTTTGTTTGTTTATTTATTTATTTTGGTATCATGTTTTTTTGGCGTTCATTTTAAGACAGCCAAACATCTATGGACTTGGAGAAAACAACATTAAAATGTAGACTATTAAATACTGATGTAATGAGTAAAATAAAGTTAAACTAAAACTAGACTATGAATGCTCAACAACCATTACAGCACTTTTAAATTGTGTTCACCCTCCTTTATCTGTTCACCCTTCATACTGGTACACGCACCACGACCAGGTCATTTATTTAAACCTTTCCAATTTCTAGAGTCTGTCCGGCCATTTCTCCTCAATAAACCTCTCATTGTTTCTCCACCGGATAAGGACCCCCAACACTTTCTTTACTTCCCTAAGCTGAGTTTCCTCTGACCTTATCTTTGCACATTTCACCCTCATACTCCGCTTCATTTTGTTTGAGATTGTGACTCTCCTAATGTTATTTGTATATTCAAGCCTTTGATGATAACTGTAACGTACAGTACAGTTGGTTCAACTCCTATTGAGAGTCACGTATCCCTTGACAACACGTGGCGGCCATGTATAAATAAAGCAATTTACGTGTACACTGGGTGTTTTGTATTTTTTATATTTTGTGTATGTGCATATACACACATAAATTAAGGGAACACTTAAATCACACATCAGCTCTTGATGAACAAATTATTCAAGTTGAAAATCTTTACTGATGTACATTTGTATAATTTGTTGAGAACAAAATGATGTAACAACGGTCAATGGAACTCAAAATCAACCCATTGAGGCCTGGATTCAAAATCACACCGAAAATCAAAGTAAAAAATTGAAATCACTCCAACTTGCGTGAATTTTATCACGGCAACTCATAATGTGACTCAGTAGTGTGTATGGTCCCCATGCGCCTGTATGCATTCCCGACAACATCCCATAGACTCTGTCAGGCCTCTACTGTAGTGTCTTAAGTTCCTGCTTATTCTTGGGGCATTTTCCCTTCTGTTTTGTCTTCAGCGAGTGATATGCATGCTCAATTGGATTCAGGTCAGGTGATTTGACTTGGCCGTTGCACAACATTCCACTTCTTTGCCTTAAAAAACTCTTTGGTTGCTTTCGCAGTATGCTTCGGGTCATTGTCCATCTGCACTGTGAAGCACCGTCCAATGACTTCTGAAGCATTTGGCTGAATATGAGCAGATAATATTGCCCGAAACACTTCAGAATTCATCCTGCTGCTTTTGTCAGCAGTCACATCATCAATAAATACAAGGGAACCAGTTCCATTGCCAGCCATACATGCCCACGCCATAACACTACCACTACCATGCATCACTGATGAGGTGGTATGCTTTGGATCATGAGCAGTTCCTTCCCATACTCTTCTCTTCCCATCATTCTGGTACAAGTTGATCTTTGTATCATCTGTCCATAGGATGTTGTTCCAGAACTGTACAGGCTCTTTTAGATGTTTTTTGGCAAACTCTAATCTGGTCTTCCTGTTTTTGAGGCTCACCAAGGATGCTTTACATCTTGTGGTGAACCCTCTGTATTCACTCTGGTGAAGTCTTCTCTTGATTGTTGACTTTGACACAGATACGCCTACCGCCTGGAGAGTGTTCTTGATCTGGCCAACTGTTGTGAAGGGGTTTTTCTTCACCAGGGAAAGAATTGTTCTGTTATCCACCACAGTTGTTTTCCGTGGTCTTCCGGGTCTTTTGGTGTTGCTGAGCTCACCAGTGCGTTCTTTCTTTTGAAGAATGTACCAAACAGTTGATTTGGGCACACCTAATGTTTTTGCCATCTCTCTGATGGGTTTGTTTAGATTTTTCAGCCTAATGATGGCTTGCTTCGCTGATAGTGACAGCTCTTTATTTATGGACCTGACTGTACTTTGGAGACTTTGGGCTTTTACTCCACTATATTTAAATTCATTGAAAATGACGGTGTACTATTTTATTGTAAATTGTCAGAATCAGAATATCTCCTTCTGTATGAGTACTTATATACTTTTGCTTTAGTAGAATTGTCAATATGATACTTCACTTGAGTCATTTTGTGGAAGGGTATTTGTACTTGAAGTAAAATGTCTTCTGAGTACTTCTTCCACCACTTCCAACACATCACGACTCAAGAGCCATAAACTGTTCCCGGTGAACACATCTCACTTCTGTCCCTCTCTCTCTCTCTCTCTTAGTGGAAGACTAGAAAACTAGAAAAAATAAAAATAAAAAAAACTAGATCACAGCAAATGTGAATTCAGCCGCCAAACAAAAAAAAAATCTTGTCGGAGGAGAGACAACAAAAAAAGAAGCAGCCCAAACAACAAACTAAACAACAAACAAGCATCGTTGAGAATACTCTCGTCGTCGCATTGTCGTCAC
>OMKR01105780.1:0-11101 GCA_900302355.1 Cyttopsis rosea | reverse complement strand
AAGGCATCTACCACACACGATGCCTTAGGAAAGCACGGAAAATCATTAAGGACTACAGCCATCCAGGCTATGGACTGTTTACGCTGCTACCGTCTGGTAAACGTTACCGGAGCATCCGGGCACGGACTACCAGACTCACAAACAGTTTTTACCCACAGGCCATCAGGCTTCTTAACCTGCAACATCTCTAGTCTCCTATGTAAATTAATGCACATCACCACAACTAAATGCACATATCCACCGGCACTCCTTCACTTTATATTTATATTGATAATGTGCAATAGTCCTGAGTACTTTTCTAGTTATAGGTTATGTTTTTTTAAATCTCATTTGTCATGTACATATATGTTATCCCTGCCCTTTACTTTGACCTCATGCCCTTATATGTGACCTCTACTCGTACGGTTGTACTTAAAGTCTTATCTGATTGTGCCTACTACGTAGTTGTTGCTTGCCTTGCCACAAGAATTTCATTGTCCAGAATGACCTTGTGTTGTACTGTACATTTGACAAATAAAACACTTTGAACTTTAATTAGGTCTCTGGTGGTTTCCATTTTTGACTTATTCCTATCAGGGTTTTCCAGTCCTGGGAGTCCAATATATTGAGCCCCTGATGTTGGTGACTCTGCCCAGGGACCAGTGGAGAACATGACCCAGTAGAACCAGAGCTTCTCTTGGACTTCAGTCGTAGTCGCTCGTCGCATCATGTCTCCCGGTGGCCTGGAGAGACAGAAAGACCAACCAATACTCTTTTTAAATAGAAAATTTTCAATTTCAAGTGTGATTTCAACATGACTAGTTAACATGCGTACAGTAAAAAAAAATGTTTTTATTACCACTAGACTTTGATTCTGGTCCAATTCTGACATTTCGATGCGTGTGTCGTATTGAACTTGGCGGAAACAGCACCACCCAGAGTCAGATTCAGGTTTTTACGTATGTTACTCGGGAGGAATATATCTAGTACCGTACACCAAAACTACCGTGTATATGCAGGTTTTTTAAATGCGGGTAAACCGCTAAAAAATAGCCAATTGACACGGTTCCCATTGTGACGTCACAAACATGACGGAAAAGGGGTCTGGCTTGTGTGTCCGTGTCATGTCTCACACCCAACAATGTCTCCGGTGTGATTGGTGATATGCTTTTTTAAAATTATTATTATTATTATTATTATTATTATTAAAACTTTCATGGGATCTTTCATCACTTTCATTGCGCCGCAGGGTTTCGTGGTGAGATCCTCCCGAATCTTATGCCAAGTTGTCATTTTCAAGCAAGCAAAGTGAAAGTCCTGCACCTGCACCGGGCGGCGGCTGCGGACACACACAGTCTCGCACACTCACTCCCTGTCTCCCATTTGGATTTTTAAAATTGTATTAACTTATTAAAGTATTTATTAATTATTATATATTTTTTATATTCTTTAATATGCACTTGGAGGAGTCTCCAGGCATGGGATGACTACCTGTCTACCTCACTGCAGAGCGCTGCCCACAGTGGGCACACTGGGCATGAGAGCTGATGAATGAATGAGCTGAGCTGTCCGTCCGACCTCGTCTGCCACTGAGCTGTGCATTACATTGTGCATTACATTGTGCATTACGTTGTACATTACGTTGTGCGTTACATTGTGCATTACGTTGTACATTACATTGTGCGTTACATTGTGCATTACGTTGTACATTACGTTGTGCGTTACATTGTGCATTACATTGTGCATTACGTTGTACATTACGTTGTGCGTTACATTGTGCGTTACGTTGTACATTAAGTTGTGCGTTACGTTGTACATTAAGTTGTGCGTTACATTGTGCATTTCGTTGCGCGTTACGTTGTGCGTTACGTTGTGCGTTACGTTGTGCGTTACGTTGTGCATTACGTTGTGCATTACATTGTGCATTACATTGTGCATTACGTTGTACATTACGTTGTACATTACGTTGTGCATTACGTTGTACATTACGTTGTGCATTACATTGTACATTACGTTGTGCATTACGTTGTACATTACGTTGTGCATTACATTGTACATTACGTTGTGCATTACATTGTGCATTACATTGTAGGCCTACATTACATTGTGCATTACGTTGTACATTACGTTGTGCATTACATTGTACATTACATTGTCATTGCAGAGTCATTTGACCCAGGTATGAATGCCGATTGTACCCTTTCCCACTGCAACCAAAAGCAGGATGTTAGCGGGGTTTTTGTGCAGTGGAAAAGGGGTATAGTTGAGGCCATTGTTCATCCTACATTTAAAATGGTCAAATTAGAGACCATGACTCAATATAACCATCAAACATTTAACACATTTGATTTGTTGATTTAATAAAAATGGAGCCCATTAATGCCCCCCCCCCGCCCAAAAAATCGCGTGCGACATCAAGCACCAAGTTGGAAAAAAAACATGCAAAACTAACAAATCTCTCTAACAGCAGAATAGAATTCCCTACCTTCGCAGACCACCTGGATGCCGACGGTGGACGGCCACTCCTTCACGGTGCCGCAGTCGAGCAGCGCCAACTCTGCGCCGTCACAGTCAGAGAAGTAGCGCCACGCAGTCTCTGTGGCTGTGACAATCTGACGGGTGGAGACGGGCGCCCCGCAGCCCAGCTCCCGGCACGCGATGGCGGTGTGCATCAGGCTCCACGTGCCGGACTCGCTGGCCAGTCGAGCCCAATGGTCGCGGTAGTTGATCAGCAGGGTGCCGTTGCAGGAGCCCTCTTCGCCCTCCAGCGCCACCATCTTGTAGTCTGTGCGGGGCGTCGTAGAGTTTAGAGCAGTGTTTCCCAACCTGTTTTCTTCCTCTTTTACAATGAAATAATCCCACGGCACACTACCACTATTCTGTTAACCACTAAGAATGTCAGAGGCATGTAGAATTGGGCTTATAATTATGGCCTACGAATAGCGATGCAAAAATATTTTAAGTGACTGGCTCGGGAGTCACTGTCAAAAGGAAATTAATCATCGAAGCGACAGCGATCGCTTCTGGTGTGAGTCTATAGTAAGGCACAATTCATATTACCTGTGACTTATTTACAAATACTCATCATTCTAATTGGAGCTGATGAATTAGTGCAGCCTTGCAATTTTGATTTTGCAACAAGAATTCATTTTCATTCATTTTTTTCTTTTTTTGTAGAATTTCGAAAGGTTTCACGGTTTGAAAAACACTGGTTTAGTTCCCCACAATCATCCTGTAGACGTAACGCTCTGGATTGCGTTTAGCCGAACCCTGAGGTTGTGGTTTACCTAAGGCAGGGAAATTACATCAGAATTACATTCAAACTGTGATCGTACCTCGGACGGAGAGGGTGAGTGGCTGGCTCTGCGAAGAGAATTCACTTGAGAAAGCCCTGGTGACATAAACGCAGTTGTAGTTTCCTCCGTGGACGTTGTCCACGGCGGCGGCGAACGTGAAGTCGGCAGAGTGATTGACCGCCGGGATGATCGTTGTGGAAGTTCCATTGGTGCCGTTGAAGATGAGGTGGAATTCTCCTCCCGGGAACTGAGGCCTGATCGAACAGGTGATGGTGAAGCTGTGGCCCTTGAACAACAACAGCGCTTCCGGCTGGGGCTCGGAGATCCCACTCGCGAAGGAATACAGTTTTATGTCAGGCAGAAGCAGGAGATCTGGAAGTGGAGGAGAGAAAATGTTCCAAATGATCAAATAGATGGCAACTTCAGACCATTTGCATCACTTGCATCACTTGCTTCACCACTTGCTAACCCTAACCCTAACCTTAACCCTAACCCCTAACTCTAACCCTAACCCTAACCCCTATGGAGCTGCAGAGTCATTTGACAGGCATGACCGACCATTTATGTTTTTGTCAATGGAACCATGACAAATGAAAAGTACCAGGATGACACTTTGTCAGGGCAGGATGCCACCATTAACCATCAACGTGCTGAAAGGAAGTTGGAACGGCTATATGACAACGTAGTAGGTCCGAGAAGTATGCTGGACGATAGTATGTGTAGTATGTAGTAGACATTTCGGGACACGGGGAGTTTTGAGGCAGTCGGATGGAAGGGGAGTTTAGGCAGCGAGGAACCTGTGTGACTGATTAGTAATTTCCTGCCACCTGACGTACTTAAGGCATTTGAAGAGGTTGAGACACTTTGGGCCTGATTCACTTAGAAAATAGCGCTGGCGCTAATAGCGCTGGCGCTAATAGCACCGTGATTTGTGCATCAATTGCACCTGCTATCAGTGCCGTATTTGCATCCTATTCACAAAAGATATTGCGCTAATGATATGGCAGCGCAAACACGCCGATAAAGTTTTGCTGCAGAGTGCAATTTTGCTTGTTTTGCTAAAATAATCTGTGCATCCGTACGTCAGCGGGAGTCCGCTGCAGGCTAAGCGGAGAGCACGCGCATGCGCACACACACACACACACACACACACACACACACTAAAGTGTGCACTGTATTAGGTACACCTGCATAATCCAATGTCATCCAATACACCAGCTCTGGCATGAATTCTACTTTTATGAAGTTTATAATGTTCAGTTTTTGTTGACATAGAGTTGGAAATGTGTAAATGCAATAATATATGTTTATGACTGAGGTCATAGTTAAATGTGGTGTTGTACTGAACTACATTATATTAAGTTTATATATATATAATTTTTTTGTATACGTGAGGGGGGCAGAATATTTAGAAACACCTCTGAATATAATGCAGCTCAATACAACACCACCACCAACTATGACCTTGATGCTAAAACATAGAATTGAATTAACACCTCTTCTATGACAGTGAAGGAAAACCCTGAACATTATAGGCAACATAAAGCAAAATGTAGAGGAGTGTATATATACAATATTTCCCTCTGAATGTAGTGGAGTAGAAATGTGGTAAATATGACTGGAACCCTATGGAAGACGAGTAGGCAATGAAATTGACGTTTAATCCCGCCCAAAATTTGACAGTTAAACCAATCAAACCATGGTGGGGTGAGATTTAATGTTCGACGTTGCGGGAGCGGGTGTGTGTTTTGTTCACCTGAGCAAACCACCTTGACATTGACCGCAGAGGAGCGGGTCCCTGTCACCGTCCCGCAGTCCATCAGGGCGGACTCTGAGCCGTCGCAGTCCGACAGGAAGCGCCAGGCCGGCGGGCACTCGGCAGCTGCGCCCTCTTCCTCCTCCTCCGGGGCCGTGGACAGGGCAGCTCCGCAGCCCAGCTGCCTGCACACCACGGCCGCCTCCTTCAGGCTCCAGGAGTCCCGCTGGCTCATTGGCCTCCACTTCCCCTCGTGCTCCGCCTCCATCCGGCCCTCGCAGCGACTGCTGCCCCCCACCAGCCTGATGTCACTCCGCTCTACACAGGAAGAAGACGAGTAGAAATTCCTCAGTCATTCCAGGGAATCATGGATCCATACTCATTGTTAGTACTGATGATTCAGTTGGAAGAGATTTAAACCCAATCCCAGGTTTGGAAAGGACCTAACATTGTCTCTGAAAAATGAAAAAAAAACCACAATGGCGTTATACAGCCGGAAGCCCTCCCACCTAATAGTCTCCCTAGTGCCAGCTAGGGGTGGGTTTATCTGCAAACCTGATGATGATAGTTACTCCCCTAGTCCTCATAAAGTCTGTCTTGTTGCCAAATGAACAGCGTTCATCTCATTTTTAAAACCCTTCACACCTTTCACGGTGATCAGCACCGCCGTGGCATCAGAGAAGACGTCCGGAGTGATCTGGTAGCTGTAGGTGCATTCGTAGATCCCCTCATGTGTATAGTCTGCCGCTGTGAACAGGAAGTGGGCCTGCGCGGCGTTGGCCGGCCGTACGCTCTCCATGCGGCCGGGGGGGTGGACGAGCCGGAACGAGTCGAGCCGGTAGTTTGTGCTGACAAAGCAGGAGATGGTGAAGCTGTGACCTTTAGACACCTGCAGGCGGCTGTTATCCGGAGAGATCCCACTGGCGATGGTGTTCAGGCTGACAGACGGCTTGTGCGGGCGTTCTGCAGACAGAGAAGAATCTTTATTGTCGCACATAATGTTTCCACTGTTGCTCGGGTTGCAGCAAACTTCGGCATACTTAGAAATGAGCTAGAAATATAGGAGTGATGAGCTTGAATCCCCCCAAGATAGAAGACCCCTGCATCCGACGGGTGGATGCAAGGGAGGTGGAGGTGGAGGTGGAGGGAGCGCAGGCAGGCAGCAAAGCATTTAGGGCAGGATGGATTTGCTGCTTAAATAGGCCGGCACATAAGGGCGTGGAAGCGCATAGCGCCGTCGAGTTGTCTGACAGAAGTAGCTCTAACTATAATTTATAGAACATAAAATATGATGTCATGATTTTTAGGCCCATTGCCCAGCAGCTGCTCAGATGTGCAACATTTTGTTTTGAAATGATTCTATTTCATTTCAGATATTGGAAAAAAAAAACTGTCTGCAGTGAGTTGCACCACTGTAACATGCTGGACTATGCAACACATGCAACAGTTTGCTGAAGGTTTTGTTCCATATTGTCCTTTGGCTGTTTGGCCGTGATTACATTTCCACAATTTCCTTTGCTCAGCTATCCTTTGACAGTGAACATTTGAACATAAAAAATTCGACAGTCAATTTTCCTCATCCCAACTGATGGAAATGCACCTAATTCACATTCTATTTATTCCAACGTTTTTAACATTGGCTTAAAATTCCCTTGACATTTGGATGGAAACATATGCTTGTGGAATCTAACAATTTCACAAAAAAGATCACGATCTGCACAAATAATTGCAATCGGGTGATGGAATACACCAAAAGAAGAAGAAGAAGAGTAGAAATGAAACTTGATTAATACAAAGAGGAGATAAAGGTCGGTCGGTACCATGGCAGGTCAGCATGATGTGAATTGGCTCTTCACTGCAGCCCTCCGTGGGGGGGCCTGGGACGGGACAGTCAGACAGCAGGCTCTCCTCGCCGTTGCAACTCCACTCTGCGCTAAAGATGGGGTCATCGAGTTTTCGGTGCCAGTGCTGGAAGTAGGAGGAGTAGTAGCCACAGCCCATCTCTCTGCACATGACGGCACCGTCCTTCCAATTAAAACCCTGCGGGCAAAGGGAGCCCCAGACGCTCCCAGCCAGCACCTCCACCTGGCCCTTGCACCGACTAGCTCCGATCAGTCTGACCGACTCTGGAGAGAGAGGGGGACAAGGTGCCAACATCACATATTTTACCGTGCTGCAGAAAAAACGTCTCAGAAAACCAAAAAATGTTTACAATAAACAATGGGTGTTGGACAACAATGGCCCTGGGCTTGGGCTTCAACTATATCTAAAAAAAATGCAAACTGTATGGATTTTGTTTGAGTGAAATAAACATAACTTTTAAAGAGAACAGCAGATGTTTGATTCTTTCCAGTCTGAGGAAAATAATTTCAAGATATCAGTCTATGATTTTTGGAATATAATGTAGATATACACAAGATATACTAGTGCATATCTGATTATCTGGTTATTTTTCCGAATTTGAAAGAATACCTAAATGGGGTGTTTCCCATCCTTTCTTTCTGCCATGGCCAGCCTTGCAATTTTGATCTTACAACACAAGCCTAACCTACTTTCCATTATTATTTTTAAGTGGAATTTCAAAGGTTTTACGGTGCACCTGGCGAGCTCTCACGGCACAAAAACACTGTCTTTATGCCTTACAGCCATTGCCATTTATCATTACTTGTGCAGTTGATTTGAATTCCGGACAACGCCGTACTGTCGCGCCAGGATTTACAAAAGTCTGAGGAGTGAACCCCCGTCCCCTGTCTATAGCATTCATCTGAGAACTCCCAGACACGCCGGCGCATCTGCAGATCATCTCTGTTGGTCGAGATGGAAATGCCGCACCCCACTTTCTTGCAGACCTGTGCAGCGTGAGACAACAACGACGAATGCATTGGCCTCCATTCCCCCTGGTGCAGCCCTTCTAGACGGCCCTGACAGCGGCCTGAGCCCCCCACCAGCCGGATGGAAGATGACTCTGGAGACAGAATTGATCAGGTCAGGGCCCTTTCCCAACAACAACAGCAACAGTATCTGACACCACACATCATCCGTGATCTGTGCCGGCACTCACCCTGGCAGAACACTTCATATGCCCGTTAAATAAATCAGTGAAATATCAACCTATCAGTCTGCAGCCTGATTCACACCTAATCCGTCATCGCGTCCGACGGTCGCATCCTCTCCCTAGTGGCCGTCGGAGGACCTGCGTCTGGTTTTCGCATCAGAAAACGATGAAAATGGGACACCTTGTTTTTTCAAATACAACAGCAAATAGTTTGCTCAACTGGACATTTACCGTGTTCCATGAATGAGAGTTTAAAAGTCCCTTTACAACGTGTGAACAAGAAAACAAAACTTCTGACACTTCACTTATATAAAGATATTTATTGATAACGATACAGTGAGATCCAATGTTAACGTTAATAACGTCATTATTTTATATACGTGACTTATTCACTTAATTTAAAGGTCACATATTATAAAAATAAACTCACTTTGTCAGTGCTTGTGCTCATCCATGTGGGTCTCTGAAGGGCCGACTAACACACACGCTGTGAAATAACACAACCCAGTCGGTTCTTTGTGAGCTGCCATTGTCGGAAAGCATGCGATTCAACGAGCCTTTGAGATTTGCCTACGTCATGTGGGGGCTCATTAGAATGACACTGCCCCCCATCTGAGTACCTCCACCCACGGCTTGAGAAATACCTTGGCGAAGGTGCGCCATTTTTTTCTCGCAAGCGCCGGACCCGCTAGCATTATGTCGAAGCTAAGAGCTAAGCATGGGAACTGCTCTGTTATTGGCTGCACAGAGCAGCTCAAATCTTTAATAAGAAACAGGAATCAATACCGAGTGTCCGTGACAAAACTGCAGACGAGAAAATTAAAAAAAAAGAATTGTGCTGTTTGTTTCTTTTGCTGTGTAGCACTAGCTAACGCTAATAGCTGAGATGTAATTTTCTAGTAAGTTACTGGCATTACTCGCTGCAGGATCCACAATAACATCACGGTATTAGCTTGTTAGTGGAATGTCTGTAAGATGAACTCCCATCTTATCAACACCTAAATAACCTGAGGGACGGGGTAAGAGAAAGAGTTACACACAGGGCTTGTTTTTGTTTACAAATTGTTTGTCTACAATAAAAACACTGTTTTTATTGGTTTTGTTTGGAGAAATGGGGAACAGGGACACGCAGAGGAGCGCAAATCACTCTGATGGCGCAGCATAACGTCAATGTTAGCGGCAACGATGTTTTAAGTTTAAAAATACAGGAGATTTACGGGAAAATATTTAAATGGAAGGACAGGAGAGAAGGGTAAAATACGGGAGAATCCCGGGAAAAACAGGAGGGTTGACAGGTATGGGCCGGAAAATTCACAAGTGGGGCGTGAGCAGCAGCAGCTTATTTGCATTTAAAGCTACAGAGACAGAAAGACAGCCAGCCCATCGAGAACAGGGTATAGACGTGTATCGTGTTGGGGAAGCTACTTTGAAAGCATAGCTAGCAAGCTACCAATGACTTCACACTGGAAGAAGCTGAACTACAGCAAAGCTGACCTAGGGAGGAATCTAGTTTGGTGAACTCAAGCTACTTAGAAAAACTAGTTCAAACTACTTTGGAAAAAAATGATCAAATTGAAATTGTACATGTGATCCGAAATTATAACAAAGTATAATACCAAAAGCAAAAAATGCCACTCAATTGAGTTGATTGCAAAAGGTGCCCACCTGTTCACAGGTCATACATACTGTAAACTGTCCCACTATCTGGGAAAGTGCAGCGTTGGTTTTGTACCATGTCCATCAGTCAGACACCTGCCTTCCAGGAACTAGAGTCCAGGTGGGGGTGCTGCACTGAGCTGGATTACTCAGCGAGCCAGGTCACTTCTAAAATAGCAGCAACAACTTCTCTCAACATTTGTTCAGAATGAATCAATACTTGTGACTACTTATGACTAGCACTGAGCATCGTGCAGTCAAGTGTGTGGTGGTGGCTGCCTGACCAATGCATCGCCTGGGCCTTCACAGCGTCAGGATGAAAGAAAAAGGGGACGGGGCTGGTCAAAGGGGGTTCAATTATAGTAGAGAAGCAATGCTAAGATAAAAATAACAATCATTCCATTCCTTTCGGGCCCAAAATTGTTTGTAGTGTCAGCAGTTAACTACACAAAAATGGCACAACATTTTTTAAATTTAACTACTTGAATCATTATGCAAATAAGAATGTCGTTGAACTACCAGCAAGCTACTGCAAAATGTTGTTAAACTACTAGTTTAATTACATGTAGTTCACTACTCCCCAACACTGGACTTATATGATGTGTATATGGTAACGGACACTGTAAAACATTAAAATAATACACAATAAAGTATAAATAAAAAAGGAAATATTAAAAAGGCTATGTCGTGCAATTTTGAATGATAAAAAATAAACCTGTTCCTCCGCAAGCAGAGCTCGCCTATCCTGCGGGGACATGTGAGGATTGGTTCTTACAGAGCAGAATTAGGTTCACAGAGGCTGCGGCTCACATGGCCTCTGAGACGGCCACATGCCGACCACGGAGACTAATAACCTGCAGCATCTGCTGGAGCCAAGCTTAATGTCTCCAGGTAGGAGGAGAGAGAGAGAGAGAGAGAGAGAGAGAGAGAGAGAGAGAGAGAGAGAGAGAAAGAGAGAGAGAGAGGATAACATGACAGACAGGGCTGTCCATGCATAGACGGATTACTACATGGGCAAAGTGGGCAGGTGCCATGGACCACAGGACCGTAGCTGAGCCTGTGGTCGCCTGCGGCCCAGCTTCTGCATTTGTGGGTGCGTCTTATACCTGCACATGGGGGTGGGTTGTATATGTACGCTTCAGGGGTGCAGGGTCTCTTCACGTTTGTGCTCCTCTGGGTCAGGTGTGGGTGTTGCGGGCTCCGTGGGATGCGGTGCATTGTGCTCTAAGCTTTCTTGCGGTCATGAAGTGTCTACAGTATATGGCTGTGGGACTCGTGGGTGGCTGCGAGGCCTTTTCCGCTGCTTGGAGGTGCTACGATATAATTCTGACCTCATACACCACAAGTCATGTGCATTCA
>OMKR01105745.1:0-12806 GCA_900302355.1 Cyttopsis rosea | reverse complement strand
ACTGCTCCCGTCTGGCCATGAAATGACCACACATTTTCCCCCATCCCTAAATCTGCCACGTGGCCGTGGTACACAGCCTGAACGTGAGCAAGACGAGCTTCAGTCCTGACACAGATTGGATGGATGGATGGAGGGATGGATGTATAGAAAGTAGATGCTGTCAGGGTCTTGGCAGAAATGCAGCAGGGAGACTGACCTCAGGATTTTACTGTGTTTGCATCTGTCAGTGCAGTTCAGCCGCAACAGTCCTCACAACTAACTTAACTGCACAACCCAAACACCGCTATAACCTCCTACACCCTCCTCTCATTCCCCTTCTTGTCCTTTGACCCCACTACCTACAGCACTCCTAACCCACCCGTCAACACCCCCATGTCTCGCCCGCTTCTCTGTTTATTGGGAGTGAGTGTGTGACTAACAGCTTGACCATAAGACCACAGAGGAGAAGCCTTTGGAGAGGGCTGTGAGGTTTGCCTTGCTGACCGTGCTGTTAGTGGTGGCCCAGGGAAACAGGGTGGAGGATAACCAGCCAGTCCTCAGCGGGTTGTGGGTTGAAGTTCTTTAGAAAGGGCAACTCAACCTCTTTTTTTCGCTGGTTGTTTGATTTGACTGACACCGCAGAGTTTACGAGCTACAATCTTTGAGTGGCCAGTGGTTTGACTAGGAAAGCTGTGTTTTCATGGCAAAGGGCCTTATTTTATTGAAAAGAAAATTGATGGGGATTTTTTGCAGTGCATTCCAACTTTCCAAGTCTCAAACAGTGTTCACTCATGAAAAAAAAAAAATCTTGTTACAAAATACAAGCCATCTTAGGTGCACTGACGGAAATCCCCCCTCCTGTACCAGACTATGAACTCTACGACTGCTCTCAATAAATGTGGTAATGGTGAATCCCAGTCACATCTAATGCAGGCAAAAATGTTCAAACGTGTTATGAAACGAAAGAGCTTACAGTGGAATCCAAAAGTTTGGGCACCCCAAGTCAAAATGCATGTTACAATGAATATCTAAGTGAACATTTCTCACCAGCGTTCAAGCCAGTTTTTCTGGAATCTTTCTTGGTTTTTCAGATCTTGGCTTGACTTAGACTGTTCCATTTATATTCAATTTTCTGATGATGTTTCTGACAGTGGAAATAGGTACATTCAAATGTTGAGAGAGTTTTTATGACATTCTCCTTGCTGGTAGAAGTGAACTGTCTTGATTCTGACATCCTTGGACGACACTTAAGAGGAGCCCTGGGTTGTTAACTCCAGACAAAAAAAGCTACCGCAATCCGATCGTTTAGAAAGCATTGGGTTGTATGCCCAGTCTGCTGACAGCACAGGTTAACAAAGAAAAGAAAAAGAGAAGCCATTGGGTGACCTCAGAATGAATAGTTCAATCCTGGAATTGCAGTCACCTGACGCTGAAGCCAACAAGTAAATCAAAGTCTGCAGTAGTAATAATCTTTAAAAAAAAGTAAATGAATAATATAATAATACAGCAGGTTTCCCAAACTTTTCAAAATTAAAATAAAAACAAATCTTGTTTTAAATTTTGAAGAAAGGTGTCATGTTTAACTTGATATGGTTTAGAGGTCAGAGCAGCTTCTGTTCACTTAGATATCCACTGTAAACAGGGATTTTGACCTGAGGTCCCCGGATCTTTGCATTCCACTGTATCAAGTACATTGAAGTACCGTATATTCAAATCCAGTTTTAGCTAGTTCTGAGCTCACGTTATATAAATGTAGGACCATTCAATTTGTACGAATAAATCAAGTGCATGGGGATTCCCAGTTCATAGTTGTTCTTGTCTACCCTGATGACCCGAACTCCCTCACCCAAGAGAAAAAACCCATAATGCTTTATTCAGCCAGCCAAACGGCACTTGCCATCAGATCGACTTACATGCAGTGGCTACTGTGAATTTCCGCCTGTTTCTTCCTGTGTTACTGTAGCTTTTATTAACTGTGGCAAAAAAAGTAGAGAAAAGGCAAGACTAGAGATTTTTCTATCACCCATATTTAGGGCTGACAAGTCATTTGTTTTTCCATTACATATTAGGGACCGTCTTTTTTGTGTGTAAACATTGAGAAACAGCGGTCGCTATGTCCCACGAATGCCATTCAATTGTTCAGCTTTTCCCTTTGTTGTCATCTGTGAGATGTTATCTGATTACAGTACTGTTAGTATATGACTCTCTTATGTGGCAAGTCTGTTAGCTAAGCATAAACTTGACATCATCCTTTGCTGTTTGTTGCTATGGGCACAGCAACAGCAAACGCATTAGAAAGTCACAGGCCAACGCTGTAAGGATATCGTATGTTTGCAGTACATATTGTACCCACTGCACCCGCCATATGGTGTTAGTAATGGTTAGTCCCTTTCATTTATCTTGCTTAATATGGCATGATTTATTTAACAAATTTGTTTTAAAGGTGGAGTAATTATACTCAGGCAAGTGAACAAGAAGTATGACTTACACTGGCGTCTGTATCTCATCACAATCGGACATTCAATTCAGTGCCCGACCAGTGTTTCCAGTGTCCTTTCAGTAATATACATAGCACAGGCACTAATGTCACTCTGGAATGAGATGTTTTCTTTCTTGTCTAGAGGTTCGATAAAAAGCTTGAAGAATGTGCACCAATGCATCACAAAGACTCTGAAATTAGCGTTTTGAAATCAAATTACATAAAATGTACATACATTTATAAATGCATATAATAAAATTACATGATTTTTCTGTGTTTGAATTGAGCATTCAACATGGGACCATGAGATTGACCACAATTTAGATACAGCAACTGTAGCAATAGGGCTTTTATCAGACCGTGGTGGTGAAGAGAGAGCTGAGCCAATATACGTATCCCTACCTGTGGTCGCAAACTTAGGGAGTGACAGAAAGTATGAGATTACAGATACAAGAGGTCAAAATGAGGTTGGCTCTCAGTGATCTGGGAGGCTACTCCTCCACATTGAGAGAAGCCAGTTGGGGTGGTCCGGGTTAGGGGTGGGCAGATCACATGATAGTTGTAATTGGATATGTATCTGTAAAATGTACCCCAATAGTCGTGATGGGATGGTCGGAATTGGAAAAACCAGACGTTGCCTTACAAAGGCAGTAAAATTTAAAGCTTTTATTGTGAAAAAAAACGGATGTTAATTTTGCCAGAGGTGAACACTGTCTGTAAAAGGCACGGGCAGATAACATAAAGCATGTGACATAAAATCTTGCCGAAAAGCAGTTCTGCCGGTGATTTGCGACAATAGTTTAGGGGAGGGGCCGTATGTGCAGCTGTCCTATCATATGAGCGTGATCACATCACGCAATGTATTTGTCATTGACATACAGCAGATGTACCCAATGAGACCAAATTATAACATAATTTGTCATTTTATCCGATGAATCGGCCCACTCTTAGTCCGGGTGCCTCCATTTGAAAATATACCATGCATGTCCAACTGGGAGGAGACCACGGAGCAGACTTGATGTGCGCTGAAGGGATGCTATGTCTTGGCTGGCCTGGGAAAGCATAGGGATCCCCCAGCAGGAGCTGGAGGAAGCAGCGGGGGGAAAGGGATGACTGGGTGTCACTGCTTGCCTTGTTGTCCCTGTAACCCCGACAGATACATGGTATCGAATGGATGCAGACAAATGGATGTTGTTTGTTCCTCTGTACCATGTCATTATATGTCTATAGATGTTACTATAGCATGTTACTGAAGATATCCCCAAACTTTTGAAACACATTGGTGATTTTTGTATTGTGTCGTATACTGTCTTAGCTCCTGGATGCTCCAAACTCTTATTTCTCACATCATTCCTTCCTGCCATTGTGACATATGTATATGAAGCACAACTTTTCATTGAATATTTACCAGTGTCACAGTCTAGTTGAGAATAAAATGCTTGTGGAAAGGTTGGCAGCCTAAAGAGAGAGAGAGGGGGGATAAAATCAAACTGTAACATGTGTGACTAAGCCAACGTATCCAGGAGGAGAGCGTTAGCCCCAGGCGTGTGCAGCTCAAGGTGCAGTCCAGAGTCGTAGCGTTAAAACCCCGGAGGTTTCCGTGTGTCGGCCTGCTTTACAGCTTAACCCCGCTAAGATCTGCAGCAGACCGGGCAGCCTCAATGGCTTTTGCTTTCCTGCGGACCGGCTCTGGAAAGAGCCAAAGCCCTATGTGTCGGTGTGTGAAAGCGTTCCGATTTCAAACGCCACTTTGAAGAGTAATCAGCAAGAGGAAGCGGCGCAAGATGAATGTGTAACAATATCTCTGAATTTTGTTTCTCCTGCTCTTTCTCCTCTCTCACATGTCTGCCTTTCTTTTTTTGGGAGAACCAACCTTTTATACAGCATGCTAGATGCTGTTCGAACATCTGTGTTTGTGCTGTTTGTGTATAGAATTGAACGAGGGGGTGTAATTTTGACGAGATTGTGTTTGCATGTGCATGCAGGCAAAGACCATGTACAGTATCACTGTTGACTTCCTATTCGCTGATGAGCATTGCACTGCCGTAGAACAGATAAATGCCTCCATACAATTGAAGCACTGGATACCAGGCAAAGACAGATGCGCATATACACATTCATACGTTCTGTCAGCATATGCTCTGTGCCCTCTCTAAAGTCTGTACCCTTCTGTGCATTCTTTTCACTGGTCTTTTAAATCCCTACAGCCTCAGTGGAATGGAAAAATTCCAAGAACAATTACATCTCAGACGGGGTTTACCACTGATCCCGTCCTCACTGGCTACTGACTCCTGCTACTGACCTGCTGTAAAATTTAGCAGTCATGAGTGGAAACACAGCGTTAGTGTTGAGTGAATCTGCTCACCCTCCATTTACCATATTCTGAGTTAAATACTGCATCAATGCACATTTTCCATCCACACTATTAAGCTTTTGAGTTCCATCAGTTCAGCATCAACACAACAAGAGTCTAGTGATATGTAAATCTGCTCACATACTCTGTACTTTTTGCTGCTCCATTTTTGAGGAAAGTGCAAATGTTCACAGATTTTCACAATATATTAATACTCCTTTAATTAGTCTCCTCATAATATTCATTTGTATGGTGTTGATAACACTTTAGTGATCATTTGTGTGAGACTGTTTCTCTATTCAGCCATTGTCTCTGCGCTAATGCGCTCATTACGTAAATAGGTGCTCGGTGCTACGCCGGGAGGAGAGCCAGCGACGGCTTTTTGCACCTGGGTACCAGCGCCATGCAGAGTCACATTTCGCAAATTCCTTCAGTAGTAGGTGTTTCAAAACATTAGAAATTCTGATGTTTCTGCTTTTCCAGGTGCACTATTACAATTCCAACAACGTAGGCATTTGCAGCACGCATATTTAGAAAAGGTCACGGCAGGATTAAAACAGTGCTCAAATATTTTACTTTAAATTTCCAACATACAGTATATATGCATGGGCTTGAAGGGTTTAAAGTACTTGATGGGTACTTCTTCTTAGTACTGGAATACGTGGAAAATCAGCCTCTTATGTGAAGAAGTAATTTAATTGACTTGCTTTTGAATCTATGATAAAGTAAAATGTTTGAAGCCTTAAACCGAATGCTAGTCAGATGGAAAAGATATCTATTCTTCAGAATGGTGATTTTACCAGCACCTAAACACGTGAACCTGTATTTGCACTGATTTTCCTGGCAATTCCCTGTAATGTGAAATATTACTGAAAAAGTAAAATCTGAGAAATGTACACATGTAAGAACAGAAAGTCCTTCACATTTCATTTGAAATTGTATTATCTTTGGACACAAGTCTCGCCGCAATTTTATAGATTTTCTTTCCCTGTGTTATCTATATTCCCCCCCCCACCCCTTCTAGTTGGAGTTGCAGTCATGCTGCGTGTTTCTTCCCAACGACAGCCTGCCTTCCCCGAGCACCATCATCTGCGGTGACATCCCGGGAACCGTCCGCAGCTGGTACCACAACCAGGCATCCATGCCTGGGACCCTGGTACTTAGCCTGCCCCAGATCAGCGTCCTCAGCGCTGGCCACAAGTACATGGAGCCGCTGCAGGAGCTCCCCTTTGTGGTCTCCAAGCCCATCCTGGAGGAGGGTAGGTTTTTCATAAAACTATGTTCACCCCCTAGTTTCAACTAATATATGCATGTATATACTGTGTAAAGGTTTTAGGCATTTGTGAGAAAATGCTGTAAAGTTTCAGAAATCATGCCATGAATTGTTTTTATTTATCAAATAATGACATACAAAGTATGCTAATCAGAAAAAAAACATAATCAAATCAATATTTGGTGTGACCACCATTAAAACAGCACCAATTCTCCTAGGTACATTTGCACAGAGTTTTTTTAAGGTACTCGGCAGGTTGTTCCAAGCACCTTGGAGAACTTGCCACAGTTCTTCTGCGGATCTAAGGTCTCTTCATGTGATTCCAGACTGACTGGATGATGTTGAGATCAGGGCTCTGTGGGGGCCACATCATCTGTTGCAGGACTCCTTGTTCTTCTTTTCACTGAAGAGAGTTCTTTATGACTCAGGCTGTATGTTTGGGGTCGTTGTCACGCTACAGACATATTGACACACTAATGCAGAAGATATTAAATAGCCATCTCAGACAAATGTTGTTGTGAAACATCAAGTGCCTAAAACTTTTGCACAGTACTGTATGTTCTATTTTTATAAAAATGAATAGGATGCGTAATGTGACGTTATTGTTATCATTAACACAGCTCTTTTAAAGGTCGACGCGCCTTATGACCTGCTATTGCTCATTTACCCTGTCAAAAGACAAACAATGTTAAAATATTGCACCACTGAGAGATGGTTTTTCACACCTGCTACAGTTGACATAACCGACACTTACATTTGCTGAGCAATGCCTTTTCTCCTTTTGATGAAGGAACAAAATGAAAGTGGGGGGGGGAAACAAAGTTGGGGGCACCCTCTCTCGTCTCCAATGACATCAGGAATTGGCATGTATATTCCAAAAAGCGGCAGAGAGAAGGGGAAAAACGACAGCAACAACAGTGACATCAGCTGCCTTGTCAGTGTTGCCGTTAAACTTAACAGCCCATGCATTTTAGTAATCCATTACTCCCCTTTGAAAAGCTCTTCATCTCTCATGTTTAATGGACTGGATCAAAGCATACTGCCCATGGTGCGAAAGAAATGTGCGCTTCGTGACCACGTGTTCACAAATAAAGTGCCCACCATCTCTCTCTTTCTCTTGGTCTCTAATGGCCCTGCCAAGGTGGGCAACACCATATTCAATTCAATTCATATGATGAGCTCCCATTTAGACAGCTTGCCTCTGACACATGGTGCTCAGCTAGAAATCGTGTCGTATGGTTGTGTTCTTTGGTTGTGTTATTTGGTGACACGGTAGCTTAGTGGTGAACATTGTTGCCTTTCAGCAAGAGGTTTGTGTCTTTGAAACAAGCAGCAGCCATCAGAGCCGAGTGCTGAAGCCAATGCAGAAGTGTGTCAAACTGTCTGATGTCTGATAGATGCTGGTTTCAGAAAACCTCTGAATGAATGGATGTTGACAAGGGAAAAAAGGACATTCCAGTCTCAATAGCTAAGTTTACTTCTTGTAGTTACAAGAAGGTCTTTAGGATCCATTTCCTGGCAAGATGGCGATGGGCGTAAACCCAAATTCAATGCTAATCGTTTCTTTAGACGTCATCGGGCGATGTCACAGATGCTACGTTTATGTATGTTTTCAAACTGACGAGAGCCGACCTCTGTTAGTGGCCTTTTTATGACACTGTATTTTTATTGCTCCTATGTTTGTCATTGGTTCCACCCCATCTGATGCTACCTGCCTTTCATTTACTCTACTATCTTTTACACCATGTTCTACCCGGTCCATGCCTCCTGTCGCATCCGTCTTACCCCTGTGCAAGCACACGGTATCAACCGCTTCTTTTCCGTTTCTGTACATTCTTATAACTGAAGCAACACAGAGTTTATTGGTT
This sequence comes from Cyttopsis rosea, assembly GCA_900302355.1. Lineage (NCBI taxonomy): Eukaryota > Metazoa > Chordata > Actinopteri > Zeiformes > Parazenidae > Cyttopsis > Cyttopsis rosea. Next base: position 4,854 of record OMKR01105745.1, on the reverse strand, counting down.
TTGCACCGCAAGCTGTTTGCTCGATTCATGTTTGAATGTAAAGTGTGGTGTTTGAATGAAAGACTTGCCTTTTATAATACAGTAGGTTGCAGAGGCAGGGGAATTCAACCGCCTTGATAAAATGGGTCAAGTAAAGTGCACAACACCACCATATGGACTGATTTTAGTATAAATAAGGGAAAATAGTTTCAGTGTGTTGTCTAGCTTCCTTATGGGAAAATGAGATTTATGGTGAAAGCCTCTGGTACAGTATAGGCTAAATGGTCATTTCTTTACACAATAACAAATCTAGTTGTTAATGTCGTTCTTTCAGTTTGCTATTGGTGCTGTAGAAATCGAACATTATGTTAATCAAATGAAACAAATCACGATTAGGGAGATTAATTATTGAGGTGAAAAAGGCATACTTTAATCATAGCTAATAATTAATTATTATTTTAATTCTAATAATCAAATTCTCTATTCTGAGAGCAACTGTCCAAAATAGCAGTTGTAGCCAACTAGCTGCACATATTGATGGCTCTCTTGTGGTTGACATCCTGTTCATTTGACTTGCTTGCACTCATTGTGTGTGGAATGGTGTTATCCTCTTTTCCTCTACTTCTCCTTCCTTCTTCTACTTTTATGACCTCCTTTCATCACCTCCAACCCTCTCTCCTCCGCCAGGCGATGCCTTTCCGTGGACGATAAGCCTGAGTCAGTTCAGCGTCTACACCCTGCTGGGCCAGCAGCGCAGCTTGGGCCTGCTGGAGCCCATGGGCTGCACCTCCACGCTGGCTGTCACTTCCCACAAGCTGCAATCACACGGCACAGCGGGGGCTCCCGAGGGAAGACACTCCTTCGTGGTGTGTCTGCACGTCGACCTGCAGCCCATCCAAGCCCAGTGCTCCAACCCACAGGTCAGCCAGCAGTACTACAGAAGTAGTTCATTATGAGCGCATGCTACCTCTTCATATCACTGAAGGTCGTCTAGATACCAATCATTTCAATCTTTTTTCATATCAATCCAACCCCAAAATATGTTTGATTTAGGTCTTTACATTTCTAGGGGAACTAATTATTACACAAACAAGATTACAACTACTGTACACAACTGCACATCAAATTCATTTTCAAAACAATATCAATTATAATAGGCTGTGCAATATGGAATACTGCGTCCAGGGTCGTCCACTACTCACTTTTCTTTGTTGAATCTTATTTGTCTGTTCCTTGCGATAGATTGATCCTCGAGACTTTTATTGCTGCCGCTTCAGGCTTAAATCCATCAAGGCAGTTGCATATGGTGGGAGATTTCAATTGCCGTGACAATGTGTTCTATCAAAACAAGCACACATATTCTTCTTGTTAAATCAAGCTCTTATAACTTGTTTATTTGCCCTTTAAACATTAAAGACTAATGCATGAAAATACGTACTAAAGTGGTTGAAATAAATTTGCAGCATTGTTTTCCCCTTTTCACATAAAACCTCAAATAAATCTTGACGAACGTGTAATAAATATATAACGTAGTGAAGCAATTTAAGATTGAACTTATTGTAGATGAGAACGTAAGCATATTAATTCAAGGCATCGTCTGCTTTGAAATAATGATTTGTCTTGTCTTCAACTTGATATTTCTTTAAAAGAAAAGCGAGAACATTTGCTCCAATGGTGTGGATGTGGAGGGGAGATGGAGTACATGTTTGGCTGGAAGATACAGTATTTGTTGTTCGTTCAATCAAGGGTGTCTACTCGACCTCTACTCTGCTTCTATTTTGTAGTGAATTGATAAGGGAATCCACAATTTTTGTCAATATATTGACAAATAAATCTTGTTGTTAACCATCATTGGCTTTGAATTGGATCTAAAGGAGAAGTTCAGAACACATCAACAAAATCAAACCTAATTTAAAGGTGCAGTGTGTAGAATTTAGCGACCACTAGCGGTGGGGTTGCAGATTGCAACCAATCGAATTCCCCTCTGTGTAGGAGAAGCTAGTAGCGAAACACGCGAATGGCCCTCTCTAGAGCCAGTGTTCGGTTTATCCGTTCTGGGCTACTGTAGCAACATGGCGGTCTCCATGGAAGGCGACCCGCTCTTATGTAGATATAAACGGCTCATTCTAAGGCAACGAAAGCAAGATTCTTATTGTCATGGGATTATACACTAATTAAAACATATTTATGAATATTATATTCCATTTCTGCCAAGTCCGTTCCACTAGATGCCACTAAATTCTACACACTGCACCTTTAATATGACGGTATCCAGATATGTTGCAATGTGTCTAAATGTAAAGTTTTTGTTTTAAGGCCTTTTTCTACCGTTTGAGTCATCTATGAAGACGTCTTGTGATGAGCTGTGTTAACTACCCTCTTCCTGATGGATCCTTCACTAGACAACCAACCTGGCTCAGCCTCAGACCTCATAGGAATTTGTAACAAAGTGGAGTGACAAGAGGATGAGTGTTTCTTTGTTTGCTTGACTCATAAGGTTTTTCAGAGTTTGAGGTCAGAGTAATGCCATGAGGGAATTCCAAGAGTCAGTGTCATTGTTCTTGAGGGAAGTTTTCTTTGTGTTTTCGGCAAAGAGCATGATCAATGTGGACAGATTGGAAACGGAACATGTTTCTCCACCGATTAGGGCTCTTGCATTTGTTTCTGAATGCACTGTTACAATACTGTAATCACATCTACATGTACCATTACACATGTTTTGCTTTTCCTCTATTGAATTAGCCGTATTGAATTAGGCTCCTCTGTAAACACTTAATTGGGCGACCTTTTGAGTGGTCATGTTGTTAAATGTCTCTGACCACAGTGACGAGCCATGGCGATATTGAGCGGAATTGGTACCAGAACCGAAATGAAAGGCCTTAATCTGCCAGTGGTGAAAGCTTTCCCAGAGATGAGGGGAGAGTTAGCCCTTTATTGGGGGAAAAGTTTCTTTCCAAGCAGAGTGTCTGTGCCTGCCACGTACTGTGAAGCCAGGGAAAGCTTATTGTGATTATGCGTTAGGAATTTATTAGCTCTGGGCCTGAAGACAAGGACCTCTGCGTCTCTTTTCTTTTCTTCTCATCTCTTCTCCCTTTCTCTCTTCCTCTCTGTTAATTTCCACTACCATTCGGGCTTATAATCCAATAGCGATGCGAAATGCTCTGCAGCTCTGTAAGAAGTGCTACCAGAGCTGCCACCAGAACAGAAAGGGACCTCACGCTACTGAGTCCTCCTTCCAACTAGCTATGTGGAAGTCAGACGCTTGTCGCACGCTTGCTGCACAGTCACAGCGCCACCATAGAACACTCCTCCGAGGGTTGGGTGCTTAGATTTACACACACACACACACACATGTTCCAAAGCAAGGAGGAAGAAAGGGGACCACCAGCAGCGTTGTATGTTTCCAATAGACACAGATTTAATCTCAACCCAGAACACCCAAGGTGAACTGTGACGTCAATCTGAAGATTGTCGCGGGTAATCATCACTTATCGGGCATCTCGGTAGTGCAAAATAGCATATTGCCTTTTTTAATATGCTGTAACATGATGCAATTGATTGAAATAATCCCATTATAATGGAGGAACAAGTTTATTATGGTGAAGGGTGCAGTTGACACCTACATCTGTGTACGCATGTTAAGGTGTGATAGATAAGATTAGTTTACAAGTACAAAATATTGAATTGGTCAACAGTATAATTTAACAGACGGAATTCCATTTTTGTGAAACCATTAATCAGTTATTTAAATTACTTACGTTATAACCCACACAATTCCTGTATAACCTATACAGTTATTCTCATTTCCAGGGTATTTCAATGACAGAGGAAAAGAAACCATGCAAACAAGACTTATCCATAGAAATTTGATTATCAAAAGACTACTGGTAAATGAATTGAGATGGAGTCAGTGTTTAAGTCGGTGAATAATAAATGAGAAAAATATATCATACTGTAGATAGATAAAGAGAGAGAGAGACAAACAGATTGCAAGCCTTGGTTTGATGCAAGATAGGGAGGTACAGTACAGTCAGTCTCTCTCTCTCTCTCTCTCTCTCTCTCTCTCTCTCTCTCTCCAGATTTCTCATCCTCCAGGTGGAGGAGGAGTAGTACAATGTGTTGTGCTTGGTTGGACTTTCAGGGTCCTGGCCCTCTCTCGATGAGAGGGGGAGCATGAACAGGTCCCGTCCGTCAGTGCAGGTCGGCGGGATATGGCAGGCAGCTGTCGGATCCCGTCCCTGGGCTGCTGCTGGTTTTGGCGTAAGCAGTGCTTCCTGGACATGTTTGAAATGGCCCAGCTGTAATATATTGTTGTGCTTTTTACTTTGATTTATGCTTATTTATGGAAGGCCTCTGTAATGTATGTGTGTGTGTCTGTGTGTTTGCCCGTGTGTCTTAATGTGAGAGGGAAAGGTAGTGAGCGAGGGTGTGTTTAGAGTAGAGAAATATATTTTCGTGTGTGTGTGTGTGTGTGTGTGTGTGTGTGTGTGTTTGTGAGCACATGCCTTTGAGAATCTGACTTGGCTCTTTGAGGAACCCTCTGTGACAGCAAATCGAGTGTTTAAGGCTAAAACGGGGGGAATCTATACCACAGAAAGGGAACTATGAAATCCTAAGGTTATCTTGTTGCAAATAGGCGTTCCTTTTCTCTCTCTTTCTCTCTCTCTCTCTCTCTCTCTCTCTCTCTTCTTTCTCTCTTCCTCCCTTTCCCCCTCTCTCTCTCTCCTCTCTCTCTCTCTCTCTCTCTCTCTCTCTCTCTCTCTCTCTCTCTCTCTCTCTCTCTCTCTCTCTCTCCCTTACCCACTCTTATGTGTTGACAACGCTGGGCAAATGGAAGAACACCAGAAAGCATTGCATTCCCCTGCTATCCCCTCA
>OMKR01105744.1:0-14962 GCA_900302355.1 Cyttopsis rosea | reverse complement strand
CGCTATGCATGGATATATCCAATGCATATTAGGCTGGTAGATGAGTTTACTCTAAACGAACATGGCCATGCAACGCTGTCCCGTGCAGTCCAATCAGCTCCAATTTGAGGCTGCACATGTCCTGCAGCCCCAGCTCCACAAAACATAAGAGATGCAAGAGAGAGAGAGCCATTCTCTCTCTCTTGCATCTCTTATGTTTTGCATTGGCTTTGCAGATTGTGATGATGTTGATGATATTGATACAGAGATCTGTTGTTGATACAGATCTTTAATGGTGTATTGTTTATTTTCTAGGTTTGTTGTTTATTATATATGGCCTCTATCTATCTATCTATCTATCTATCTATCTATCTATCTATCTATCTATCTATCTATCTATCTATCTATCTATCTATCTAAAAAATATGAAGCTTGATTTGCACTTGCATTGAAGATGTGAACTGTTATTGTGATTGCAAATTATTATTATACGTAATGACTACATGATTAAAACTAGAGCCTGTGGTCACAATTCGTGATTTGTTACAGCATAACCAGATATCAGCAGCTGTCTTGCTTCAGGAGAAGTCTTGCTTTGTATAGTGTTACCTTTCTGGAATTGTTTTATTTCTTTATTTTATTTTTTATTAAGCCATGTAGTTGTTAAAGTGCAGCCCCAATGAACGCTATAAATTTCTTGTTGGATTTAATATGCATGCCTCATCCTGGGGGACGTTTTTTTTTTTTTTTTTCTCCAAGCAGTTATACGTTGTGGATCTATGCCAATGGAGCCGCCTGAATGCATTGTTTTCGCTAGCAGCTTCTCAGCCTTGTTGGTATGAAAGTGGAGTTATTGTGATTGCATCTCTCAGCCATATGGATCCTGCGCGTTCCTCGCCTTTGCTCTGTTTCACCTCAGCGTGTGCAACATCCTGCTCCAGTTGCTTGAATGTAGTGTTTGTCAAGCTCGGCTATTGATGCGGACAGTTCCACTGAGCCAAGACTCCTAAAATGTTCCAGAGCCTGATTTATATCTGCAGAAATGGCTCAAAAAAAAAAAAAAGATAAACAATTAATAGAAGCCTGTGGAAAGTGTACACAGAGCTGGTTTTCTCGAGTCTTCAAACTAAATTAAGATGTTTTTATATAACGATATATTATATAATAATATATAACGTTTAACGTGTAGTGTACTGAGGATTCCTTTGGTAGCGTCTGTAAAAAGTGGTACTGTGATGGGTCGACACAAACATTAACTTTTAATATACTTCAGATGAGACTTGAGATGCATCTAGCAGGAAACGACAGCAAATGGAGCATTTTCCTCGGTGGGCGTGTTTATTTAAACGGCGATGCAGTGGGTAGCTTGCAGCATGGGAGACCTGCGTTCAATTCCTGTTTAATTTCCTGTCTGCATGAAGACACACAGGTTATACAGGTATACTGGATTCCTAAATTGCCTGTATATTTGAATGGTCTGGGTATTATATTGTAGGGTGGATGGATGGATTGATTAATTGGTGGATGGAAAAGTATTAAGAGTAGGGTTACATTTAAATAGTCTTTACCACAAAGTGAACCTTTTTGGACAATAATTTACCCAGGGCATGGTCACAGTCACCTCATTCATTAGTTTATTTTCTATAGATCTACATCCTACTGTATGGTCTGTAGCTTTGGGGTAACCCTAAAGTTCACAAATAAAGACTTTTTTTTCTTTATATCCCATGCAGATGATCTTTGGAAGGTATCTTTTAAGATATAAAAGTCCTGAAACACCTGAAAAACATAGCTCTTTATCCAGATTTCAATGAAGGAGATGAGGTCGAGGACCGAGAAAAATATTTTTAAAACGTTGAAGGACACCTAAGGGTGATCTCCTTGATGTGTGCAGCCGTCGTTTGGCTCAGCGAGTCTCCTCGCATTTGGACGAGTCAATCATTTATGTAACATTTATTGAATGTCTATGTAACGGTTCGGAACTAGGACCCAAAGGCAGACACTGAGGCAGATGCAGCATTCCAAAAACGGCAGAATTTAATTCTAAAAGGGTAGGAGAACAGAAGAACAGGCAGGCAAAAAGGCAGGCCTTGAATATGACCAAACTTAACTGCAAAACTAGACCAAACAGGAAATCTAAACTTGGTAACAAATATTCCCGGGCAAGGAGACAAACTAACTGCCAGGGTAAGCGACAAGACAAACGAACACAGAGGAAATCAAACTGCAGACTTTAGAATAGAATATCTCTTCATTGTCATTGTACAAGTAGGATACAATGAAATTTGTCTCTGCATTTGACCCATCATATACCTGGGCAGCCGCAGTGCAGCGCCCGGGGACAAACTCCAGTTCTTTTTGTCAGTGCCTTGGTCAGGAGCACCGACAGGAGTATTAACCCTCCCCCCCTCAAGGCCGACCAGGATGCTGCAGGTGGAAATCTTGATGAGGACTTGATCCAAAATGTCCCTGGCAGGGACCCTGCATCTCTCCTCTGGGCCAAAACCCACCCTTGGAGACGGACAGCAGAAGGATTGATGGGAAAGGAGCCAGTGAACCGGGATGCGAGTTTGCGTGACTCCACGTGAAAGGGTAGATCCTAGGTAGAAAGTCATACTTTCTGCCCAGGGTGGAATTTAGGTCTGGGGTCTGGTGGCAGAAACAGTGCGGAGGAGGGTGGAGTGGGCTTTTCTCCAAACTCCTGGGCAGAAGGCATGCTAACCTCTTCCTCCTGGTCTGGGAATAAAGGGGGCTGGTATCCCAGCGCACACTGGAATGGGGACACCCCCGTTCCAGTGGGGAGCTTGGGAGGGTGTTATGGGCGAATTGACCCAAGACTAAATGCTGACTCCAGGTCATGGGGTTGCTGGAGACAAGTCAGCGCAGGGTCCTGGTCCAGATCCTGGGAGACCATGAATATGGAAAACATGTTGGATCATGAGTACAGTCTCTTTGGTGAAGGGCAACTTGGGTAGGGGAATGAAGTAGGCTGATTTAGAGAAGCGGTCAACTACTGTCAGGATGACATTCTGAGGAGGGAAGGCCAGTGACAGTCTGTCGAAATGTGAGACCATGGTCTATGTGGCACATACTGAGCAGGCAGAGACAAATGAGCGGGTGTCCTTCTCCATGGCAGGCCACCAGAAGCGCCGACGCAGGAAGGACATGGTGCGGTTAACCCCGGGATGGCAGGTGAGCTTGGAGGAGTGGGCCCACTGGAGGACTTTGGAGCGGACAGGGTCAGGAACAAACAGACGGTTGGGAGGACCATTACCAGGACCAGGCTGAAGGTGTTGAGCTTCTCCAACTGACCTGGACCCCAGTCCAGGCGAAGGCGACTAAGCGTGAGGTAAGGCCAGTGAGAGGCAGAGCCAGGGTGTTGTAATCCCAGATGAAGTGGTGGTAAAAAATTGGCAAACCCCAGGAAGCACTGCAACTCCTTTCGAGTGGTGCGTTGAGGCCAATCTACCACTGCCTCCACCTTGGCAGGGTCCATGTGAATATTCCCAGCTGAGATCATGGAACCAAGGAATGTGACGGTGGAAACATGGAAATCAAATTTTCTGCTTTAACAAACAGCTTCCACTCCAGAAGCCATTGGAGGACCCGGCGGACACGGAGAACATGCTCTTGCGGAAACCGGGAGAAAATCAGGATGTCGTCCAGATAGACAAAAACAAATTGGTTCAACGTATCACGGAGCACATCGTTGACCAGGCCCTGGAAAACTGCCGGGGCATTTGTGAGACCAAAAGGCATGACCAAATACTCGTAATGTCCACTGGGGGTGTTGCAGGCTGTCTTCCACTCATCCCCTTCCCTGATGCGCACAAGATGGTAGGCGCTGTGTAAGTCGAGCTTAGTGAAGATAGTAGCGCCGGATAGAAGCTCGAAGGCCGAGGAGATGAGAGGTAGAGGATGCCGGTTCTTTATTGTAATGTCATTAAGGCCTCGGTAGTCAATGCAAGGACAGAGTGTCTTGTCTCTCTTATCAACAAAAAAGAACCCGGCCCCGGCTGAAGATGAGGATGGCCGAATGATGCCGGCAGCCAGAGACTCCTCGATGTACTTGTCCATGGCCTTCATCTCATGACTGGCGAAACAGGTGGCCACGGGGTGGAGAGGTACCAGGTAGGAGGTCTATGGCGTAGTCATAGGGATGATGAGGAGGTAGGGTGGTGGCAGAACCAGTCCCACTCCTTGGATATTCTCATCGACTCTGGAGCAGATGAGAGGTTTATAGACACCATTTGGGCATAAAAACCCAGCCTCTGAAACCTCCCATGGATGCCAGTGCTCTGGCCGGCCACCTCATTTCCAGAGTGACTCTTGCTACCATCCCCATCAGTCTGCTTATATCAGGAAACCATCACAACCTGATAAAGGTCCACCTCCTTGATTCCCCCCATGTTCCCTTGGTGTTGGGCTACCCTTGGCTCCAGAGACACAACCCACATATTGAACTGTTAGACCAGCCTCCGCTGCTCTGGGTGGACTGTACTGTTCACACTACACAACTTTCTGTCTTGTGATCGGGAATCTTGGAGTTGTTGTGGTTTCACACTACATGACCGATCGGCGACAGGGCGTCACACATTACAAGGTGTTTCACCAGTGTCTGTCCGGTCTCCAAACTACGTTTTGTCACGAAAAAACACGCGAGAAGTGACACGGGACATGATACCATTTTATTTTTTATTCGATTCTTGCTCACTGCAAAAAAAACAAACAAAAAAAAACGAATAAAAGCAGAAATAAGAAATATATTAAAAATAAATGTAAATTAGGTATGTTATGCGTTTCTGGCTGCTGCTCTGGTGCACTTCCGTCGCTCTGTCTCTCCTTCTCACCCGTGTCTGCTCTCATTGGCTATAGCTCGTTGCATCACTCCCAACACGACCAGATATGCGAGGCATCGGCGAGCGGTAGGATAAATGAAACCGAGAAGACTCTGGGAAAACAAGGGAGATATCTATAGGACAAAAAGACCAAACTGACACACTAACTACACAAAAGCGGATCAAAACGGTGACCGTCTGCGTATTGCAGTGGCCTAGATTCATGCTCCTGTGAAAGCTCCTCCCCAGCATTGGAAGATGCGTTGGCACTCTTGGGACCCGAGCTATCACTGGGAGGATGAAGAAGCCAATTAAGTCCAAAAGCCAATAGGAGATCCATCATGATCTGGTTATGATGCTGCAGCTTACAGTCATATGCAGGCGAGGTTATGATTACTGGTGGGTCTCTATGTACATTAAATTATGGGCATTCCACACAAACATATCGATCTATGTAATTGTGTTGTGCATTTTATGAGCCTGGGAAATGAAAATAAAAATATCAATTAACTATTAAAATGTATACCAAAGGTACCACAGCTGTTATTTTTAATAATACCTAAATGCCACACACAAAGTAGGCGGTCGATTGAAATGCATTTCCAGCCGAGAATACGATATCATCGTTAGACGTTGCATATTGGTGATGTAAATCATGTCCTGGGTCTTGTTTTTCCGCCACAAAAATGAAGCTGGAGTTCTGTAGAGGACGTGATATCACGTAGTTATACCACCACAGCAGGCAAACTGCGGCTTAATGTGAGTCTCAGACATGGATCAGATATACATTTCAGAACATTTGAGACAACAAGTCGAGGGTTTTGCCTCGAATTCCGGATAATCAACTTTCTGCAAGATTCCCGCTGAAGAGAAATTAATTATTCATCAAGGGGGCACGTTGATTTATGCTGCGCTTGCATTCTCACTCGTCCAGAATGTGAGAGTGTGGCTTCGTGGGGGATCGGGGCGTGGCCACAATCTCCTGTATCTCCCCTTCCCGTTGGAAAAGACGCACCAGAGATCTGGAAGAAGTGAAAATTTCGGAATAAAATAAAAATGCATTATACATATATGATAACCAACCTTGGAACGAATCGCACGTCGCTGCTACATGTTTACTGAGGTTGTAAGAGGGGAACGCCGGGATTTTCCTTCCAGTGCAAAGTCATGCAACTTTCCAAGGTCGGCCGTTTGTTTCTTCGACTACGGAGCCCGTGCTCCTTTATTTGAAGAATATCCCACAAGTCTCGCACACCTGTTGTTCCGTCTGATTGAAACGCCTTTATTCTTTTGTGTGTGTGTGTGTGTGTGTGTGTGTGTTTGCTTTTCTTCTTTTTCTCCATAAGGGCCACAGTCTTATCTAAATAAATGGCCTAGTGTGAAATCCGGCGTCTTATCAGCGACAGACAGCCCAGACTCTGGGTGCTTTGGAGAGAACGGAGAACCTTTCCATTCCTCTCAATCGCTCTGATCCGCTGCAATGGTACACATAGACAGCATTCCCAGGAGTCGTGTGAAAGTGCTTTAGTCGCAGTTAGGCTACACTGGCAGAGGAGAACAGGCGGACCACAGGTGGACCACAGCGTGCACACACACACACACACACACACACACACGCATGCACAGCTGTGTGGGTGCGACTGTGAATACGTTTATACACACAGATAGTAATATGCAGGCACGTTTCTAACCCTCCCCAGCAAACACACACACATGCATGCACACGCACACACAACCATGGACACACACACACAGGCGCACAATTAAATAAATAATGCACACACAGAGACAAGCCAGCAAACGTCTTAATTGCCCGTGGCTCCGGTAGAACTTGATAAAGCATCGGAGGTAAATGACTTAAAAAATACGTGCGGCCCCGCGGGGGGGAATTTGTCGGCCACACCGGCGAACAATCTGCTGTAATGGCGTGACGGACATTGCTGCGGAGATTGGCAGTCTGACTATTAGAAGGGAGAGAAAGAAAGGAAGATGAATAGAAAGAGAGTTGGGGTGGGGGGGGTGTGAAAGAAAGATAACCCCCCGCCCCAGGAGGAATGAAATCTCTTAACTATTATCTCGGCGGGCGGCAAATGCCACGGAAGGTGCCTTGTCCCTCCCTCTAGACCTTTAATCAGGAGCCGGAGCCGCAAGGTATTCCTTCGTTTTCTCGACGGCACCCGACTCTAACCCCAAACTGGGGAAAAGAAACAATATTTATCCTGCTCACTCGAAGCCGCGGCGCTCCGGCGCTTTACAAAGGCACTTGAACGTTCAAGGCCCTTCGATTTAATTTCCACTTTGCTTGCGTGCCTGGGTCACAAAAGCTCTTTATGCATGCATAACTGTTGGGATGGGGTGAAGCGTTGTGGTCCTGGTGGTGGATGGTGTAGTAATATATGGGTCACTTAGAATTTTGCCTTGTTTTTCAACCTCCCCCTGTAACCTCTTGTGTCGAGAGAGAGAGAGAAAGAGAGAGAGAGAGAGAAATATACCGGAGGCCGTATTAAGCGGAGAGGTCATAGGAAATAGCTTTTCCGTGGCAGATTCTGTGACATTTTGCCCAAGAGCCGGGGAGTGTTTTGTCTAAGCAAGCATAGATCTCTCCGCTCGCATGACCTTTGAGTCTCTGCTTTGATACATGATTTCCAATCAGATACTTCTAAAAAAGCAACTGTCTATTGTATGGCTGGAGATAGCAATGCCCGAGAGGAGCGCTTTTTTTCCCCCCAAACTTGTTAACTTCGTTAAAGCACTTTGAAAATTTCATGTCACGATTATCCTGCTCAAAATATTTGCGATTCACGATATTATCCCGATGATCATCAAAATGGCACTAAAACGTACCAGAAAATTTGACATTTTAGTGTTTTTCACACGACATGAAAGTGTAGAATCCGAGCTTCAAAACAAGGTGTCACTTGTGGGAATCAAGCGCATCTTTTGGAAGCTTCGGCTTATTAAAGATGAAGGTTTTGAAAACAGAAGTTGTGAGAAATCAGCCTTTAAAGTTTAAGAAAGCCTTTCCAGACTTCTGCAGCACAAAGCACACATTTAGAGACGCAGTTAGTGCTTTTAAATGTCACGTTTGGACAGTGCTGTACTGAGATAATGTTGAATGTGTTTTACTGAAATAATGTTTGACTCATTCATTTTTAAGAATATTGGATAATGCATAATTCAAGTTAATCCTTTGATTTTCCCCTGCCACTCTACATCAAGGAGGCTGGCTCAGTGGACATTTTTAAAAGACACTTGAAAACATACCTTTTTAATCTTGCTTTCACTTATTCTTTTAATGTTTTTAATTTATTTAATTTTCTCTTTCATTGTTTTTGCTGTTTTTACACTGTAAAGCTTACATTTAATTAAGTTGTTATTTTATTATTTTTATTGTTCTGTAACTTCTAAACATTCTAATTTCCTGCCTTTATTGTTTTCTAGCAATGAGGGTTTTAAGAAAGAGAGAGAAAAAAATCCATTAATACAAACAATCTACCTAGCAACCTGATATCCAAGCATTCACATGGTTCAATTAGTTTTGCACAGTAAATGAATAAGCTGTTTTGTTTTCAGATCACAGAGACGGAGGTATAGCAATGAATCAAAAAAAAAAAAAACAATCAAAGAATCTTAAATAAGGTAACGATAAATTATAAGGTCTCGCTGCATAAATACAGGAAAAATTAAAGCAACATTGTGTGAGTCTGTTCTTTAAATAAATTAGATAATAGTCCTGCCATGTTTTGGCTCCATCCATGCACTGGTCCAGCTGATTCCACTCATTACTTGGACCTCTACGGTGATGCTGATTTGCAAATCCCCAAGGTTCATTCAAATTCCCGGAGTGTGGTGCTGGGCAGTAAAAGGAAAATTTAATTCATCATGATAAGATTTTTTTTGATGTTGGAATGAAGTAAAAGCGGTGCTGGACGATACCATTAAAAATAATATTACAATAAAAATGCCGATACCATGCGATGTTTGGAGAGGTTGGTATTGCTTCAAATGGTCAACATGTTTGCGGTGTCGCCTTCCAACTGCACCGGAGTCAGACCTCGTCATAGCCAAGTCGGGTCAATTCCTTTTTTAATATCAACAGTATCATCCTCTTGACTGGATCATGCTGCTGGAATCAGTCATTGATTTGTTATCACTTTTCAGCGTCTCCTCTTTTCCTGTTGCGTATGGTTGCCTGCATGCTTGGAGGAAGAGAGGAGGGCTTTTTTTTTCCCCCACACACACAATTGGCTGCTGGGAAGAGATCAGCATCGCGACTCCAAATTGGTTGGCTATTGCATTACCACTTGTCCAACGCTTTCAAAAATTATGGACCTTCTGCTCTAACATGTTCTACCTCATTTCAACATTGAGAAAAAAATGTGAATAAATGCAATAAATTAATGCAATAAATCGCCTTTTTGTTTTATCACCCTGCGAAATCAATTCGGGGGATGTAATAGCATTTTCATGGTACAGTCGTCAGGCATATGTCAGGCAGCACTGGATATATATCTTGAATATAATATATAAATGACTGACTAAACATATCAAAGCAACACTCTTACATCTCACAGAATGTGAACGTGGCCCAGACGAGCCCGTTCTGTGGACTGGTACTTTTGTGCGTCTCACTTGATTTGGAGGTGGAAAGGTGTGTCTGGAAAGGGCTGCTAGAGCAGGTGCTCCACGGGTGTGTTAATCTCCTCCTGTTTGCATGCGAGCACACGTGTGTGTACATTGTGTATGGACATGTGTGTGTTCACTTCCACTGACTTGCGTCTGTATCTGTGTCAGCGCATGTGTGTGTGTGTGTGTGTGGTGGAAACGATTACAGCCAACAACTGTAACAAGGAGTGAGTGTGTATGTGTGTGTGTGTGTTTGCGCGTGACCTCACATGAGACAGGAATGGTTGTTAGGTCAGAGCTGCCCCCCGACATTAATGAGGCCGTTGGAGGCTCGTTACCACCAGTCTATTCAACTTCTAATGGGCTCGCTCTCTACCATTGCCCCTCCCTCCCCCCACTGAAGAATTTAATGGCTGAAATCGTTACTACTATAACCTTTATGCGCTATATTTCATCGATGCATGGGTGGAATATGTATTCCGCTAGTTTCTAAGCTCTTCCGTAATCAGGGTGTTATATGCAGCCGATACACTGTATATACTTTTTTGCTCTCTCTCTCTGTCTTTTATTAGACTTTTACGTTCGCCAAAAATTTGGAGAGGCAATACTTTTTTTCCTGCAGCAAAATATCCCTTAATGGCGAATTATTACATTTCTGCTCATAATGCAGTTTGCAGTGATTCGGTTTAGTATGTCACTCGGATGTCGCTTAGGATTTGTATTCCTCAGACAAGCTACCTTTTTACTGTGTACAAATTCCTTTCCTGAAAGACGTAGGATAATGAGCCCCACACTACCTAAATAAAGTTCAATGTCATTTGTAATTCTTGTGGTTGTTTAAACAATATCTTACTCTACGCTGTCGGACCATCGGTGATCTGTTGTCATTTCTCCTTTACTCTTGTTCTATGAAAATATTATTTTATGACTGCTTGTATAAAGACGGGGGGATTCATCTGTTCTGTAATATAATTATGCATTATATTGAAGTAGTGGTGGAGCCATATTACTGTAGCACATTATTATCCCCTAAACACTTTTCCCTTTTCCCTTTTACAAGTTCACCATTTTCTCATTATTTTCAGGGGAAAGGTATGAAACTTCAATAAAATAAAGGCAGATTTATGGAGGTTACAGGGAGAAATATTTTGAAACAGACAAGGGGAAATTATTGCAATGTTGAGATAATTCACCATACTGACTGGCCCTCCACATGATCCATTCTGTGGTCTCTCTGTGGGGTTAACAGAACACATATTAGACCAGTCCTTGTCAGGGTTATATCTCTGGGAGACCAAGGGATTGTAGCTTGGCTTCGCTGATTGGAAAGAAGCACAGTGGGTAGTCAGGTGAAGAGGAGTTGGCCATTAAGTTGAGTTGAGCATCATTTACCTTGAGAAGTGGGTATTGGAAAAGCCAAGGAAGCTCATCTGCAGTTGAGTACCTTGCAGTTGTAGGAGTGCAGACCAAGGAACCATTGAGGTACGCTGTGATACGCTGGTATCATAGGCCTTTGCTATACATTGCAGGGGTTCATTCTCCATCACTAACACGAAGCAACCTAAAACATAATATGAGAAACAGGCATCCCACTTGATGGTCAACCACTCTTAGTCAATGGTTTGCATACCTTTGGTCATGTAGGAGTAGCTTACAGTTGATTACTACAGCTTGGTCCTCTCCATTCATATTTGGGGGAGAACACTACCCCATTATCTCTATCTGAGGCAACAAAGAATGGCCTACTGTAGTCTGGATTCTTGAGGAAAGGCCCTGTGCAGAGTTCTTGTGCACCACGTTGGTGAGGGGGGGCAACATATGTGAAATTAGTCTTAAGTTAATAGTCCACTAGCCCCAGAAGTTTCCAGACATGGGTATTTGTTATAGTTCGCCACCAATGACTTATTCTAGTCTTGCATGATAAGAACTTGATAAGAACTTCACCAATACTGTAACCTAGGTATTGGTTTTCACTCTGGGCTAGGCAATACTCAAGGTCAAGGTTGGAATTAGGTCCTGTCTGTCTGAATACATGAAAAACCTGTCGAACCTTTTGAAATTAATGAATCTCCATGTGATTGTCGGTACTGTAAGAGCCATCAAAGTTTCTTTCATGATTCTATAAATTGTTGGCTGTGATGGACCTAAATACTCGCTGTGGCAAAGTTGCATCTTCCCTTTTGCCCAAAAGCGTAAGATCCAGCGTAAGATCTCGTGCCCTTTCTGTAGAAAGGTCACTGGATCTTCTTGTAGATGGTATCATTGTGGATACAGATAGAATTTTGGATATACATACAATCACAATATACCAGTGTCAATGCGGTATAGCACTCCCTCTCGTCTGTTATTTCTTAAATAATGGTTGTTATCAAGCGTTCCCAACACATCTCGACTCCCCCAAAATGCACGCCCTTGTTTGTGCCTGAACACCATTTGCTGGTAACTCATAACGGGCCAGAAGAGCTTTAGCGCTTTCATAAATACTGCTTGAGATAGGAGCAGTTTCCGAGCATAAGAAAGTTGATATAATGCTTTTACTCCTACGCCTAAAAGTAGGTCCAAATTTGTGTTGCTCAGAGAATTTATGGGCAGTTCCGACCAGTTTTCTACTCAATGGAGCCGGGACTCCACCCAGGCTACTACATATTCCTTGTGCAGAAGAAGCACTACAGTCATCAACTTCTGGAATGTACTGTAGCCCTGGAGCCATGCAGGCCAAAGGGCAGGGCAGTACTGGAGTCCCTACTGAGTGGATAATGCTGTCTTCTCCCTGTGTACAGGAGTGAAAGAAACTTGCCAGTAGCCTTTAGTTAAATCAAGATTAGTGATATACCTTGCCTCTCCCAAGCGCTATTAGTCTGCCTCTGGGCTTTGGGTTGAAGTCATATTGGCATAGAATTGAACTGCTGGAAATCCTCTGAGAAATGGGGTGTTTTCATCCCGCTGTGAGAATATTGAATACAAGTGTGCTGCTAAGATAAGCTGTACCTATCTGTCAGCTGAAACCAGGGGTTCTCAACCTGGGGGTTGGGAGGGTCGTGGGAATGGTGGTGAAAAGGTCGACCTAAAAGAAAAAACAAATTATATTAAAAAAACAACTTAATTGAAACAGATGACTGATTGGCAGTCAACGTTAACCTGTTGCAGCATTTAAAATTAAACAGCGTCAGGCGTCGCAGTACAGCGTTGATCGCTGATCGGCAGTTCGGATAGGATCGGCGTATCCAAACCGCGCGCGCGTTGCATATTTGACCCGGAAAGAGTTGTTTCGGCAGATATACAATGGACACCATGGCAACTGCCGGTAAACATGCGCACTTTTGGTCGGAAAGTGAGACCGTTTTTATCTTGAGTTTGATGAGGGAGCTAAATATCGTGAGATATTCAGATGGGCGCAGGAACCGAAATGGTGACGCATTCAAGAAATTGTCGGAGAAGACGGCAGACGTAGGTAGTAGGTTTTTCACGGACGATAACAATCTTTTTTTCAGACGACGATCCCGTAAGCATGTAAACACCTTACTCACATTATTCCCTTAACCCCCACTGTGAGGTTTATCGCGGGGGGTGGGGGGGTAAAGTATTTTCACCCTCCTCGCATGAAAAGGTTAAGAACCACTGGTCTAAACAACGTGATTATCGCCGGTGAACCAATGGACAAACAGCAAGGAAAATGGACAGAAGGGGGGCTGTATAATACCAGCTTTGTGACCGGGACTATGGCACTCAAACAGGCAATCCTGGATTTACAGCTACGCAATTAATTATATTATAATAGCAATCTCCATCCCTCCATACCGTGATCCCATTCCTTCAACACAATGATTCGGCTGCATTTGTATTTCGAAGATCATTTGCATCAAAACCAGCGCTCGGGAAGGAGGAAGAACAGGAAGGAGCGCAGATTCGTCTTGTCGTACCAGGCAGCTGCCGCAAAAAGAGAGAAGACATTCCAGTTTTTTGCGCTTACCTCAGACCAGTTCTAGCTTTGGTTGCAAGCCGCTGCACCTCGTTCTCCGGTCTCTGGGCTCTGGTCTTTTGGGAAGGTTTAGGTTGAATTAGGGCAATCATTTTCTGTTATTGCCCCAAATTCTTTATGATGAATTATGATATGATATGAAACTGTCTCTGCCTTCAGCACTCAGGCTACTTGACTTTTAAGTTATAGGGTCATACTTCTATACTGCTATGCTTGTAGCAAAGTCCTGCCAGGGCTTTGCAGGGGATATGCAATTAGGTCCGGCTGCGGCCTGTAGCACCTCATGCCGTGACCCCTTTGGCTCGCCAGCCGCTGTCTCACCCAATGCACCCACCTCACACCACTGTCCTTTTCAGTTATACCTTTTCATCGGTCCCTCCCTCCCGGATTTTGCAACATTTTTTTGTGTTGTGCTGTGGTCAAAAATGCTTGATTTTGCGGCAGCTTTTCTGAAATTCTGACGTTTTGTGATGTTAATTTTGTATGAGCAGCGGCTCTCACTCGTTCTTAGGGGTGGCGGTGGGCCCCGAACCCCGGTTCTAAACGAGCCCCGGTCTTAAATGATTAAGACCAGAGTATTGATAAGCGCCGACATAACCGGCTCTGCTATCGGTATGGGAGAGATTAAGGAAATATATTTTCCTATTAATTGAGGCTACACAAACGTCGCAAACGTTATCTTGCAGCTTTTATCTCTCCGACCCAGCTTTAAAACCCACATTTAGATGCTATTCCCGAGTCCCGACATTATCCAGAGGAGAGATCTATTATGGCAAGCCGTTTTAACATTTATTCGCTAGACTGGATATTCATTACAGATATCTGCAATATATATGCAGATATCTGTCATTTTGCCGAGTCAAAACTCTAATTTTAGATATCTGCAACGTCATTTTCACTAGTAAGGTTCAGACTACTTTTGCCATTCATGTGTATAAGGTTTCTCATTACAGATATCTGCAATGTCGTTCCGCGATAGTCAACTCCAATTCAAGATATCTGTACTTACATTTTGACGAGGCAGAATGAAAGTTAAAGATATCTTTAATTCCGTTCAATTCAAGATATCCACATTGTAATTCTTAGATATCTTAAATTAAGTTTTAACTAGTCATAATGACGTTGTAGATATCTGTAATGAGAAACCCCATACACATGAATGGCAAAAGTAGTTTGAATCTTACTAGTCAAAATGACATTGCAGAACATCTTGAACGATGTCTTTCATGCATGGGGGGGCCGGGGCCGGCTCCCCCTCTCTCTCTCACACACACACACACACACACACACACACACACACACACACACACACACACACACACACACACACACACACAATAAAAATAAAACCCTAATGCAATTATTATTTTTTTCAACAAAGTTCAAACATTCCCGAGACACATTCTCAAACTCTGTCCCCTAGCGGGTCGACTCGTACTATCCAGAACATTCTTTGGAATGCAGATTGCGCAGACTCGGTTTCAAGGGACGACAAAAGGGAACAGCGCAAGAAAGCTGTGGTGCCACGGTGGTTGTGTTG
>OMKR01105731.1:0-18763 GCA_900302355.1 Cyttopsis rosea | reverse complement strand
AACTCAAGAACCCTAACCCAGTGTTATTAAATCTGTGATCATTTTCAACCTGCCCTAATCATAAATTAAATATTAAAATAATAAAACTGAGAAGGAAGGAACTTTCTCCACCCTGTCTCCCTGTCCATGCGTCTCCGCGCCGGCATCACGGGTCCACAGCTCGCTGTCAGCACCATCCCGAGGCTACTGGGTCTATTCAATTAAATAATTTTTTGAATTTAAAATACTAATGTTATAAAATCATTGTGATCAGTTTCAACCTGTCTTTCTGGCCGATCACGCCCCTGTGATTCCAGGGAAGCCGGCTTTGCGCCATACTGTCTAAAACCACACACCAGGGCGACAACATGCCGTCTTTGCTTGGTTCAGTGTAAAAAGGCAAAGCCGCGATATAGACGGGCTGTCTTTGATGAAGAATGATTTATTGATCACACATTATACCACACACATGCGGAGGGTGACACACACACACACACACATGCAGGAGTGGCGAACGATGAGATATAGTCTCTGCTTTTATCCCATCCTGGCCGTCCTTCCTACAGGGGCAGCCAGGAGCAGTGGGCAGCCCTCACTTTGTCGGCACCCGGGGATCAATTCCAGGTGGTGAATCGAACCCAGGACCTTCTTGCTGTGAGGCAACAGTGTTAACCACTGAGCCCATTTGCGGAATTTCTGTGTGAAAGGGGCTACAGAAATCAACGGCCTCCCCTAGTCTGAACATCCAGGCTGCAGTAGAAGCCGAGTGAGCAACATTAATAATATAATATGACAAATCATAGGTTATTGTATTTCTATACTATGCAATGTATATAACGTATAATAAAATTAGTAACATGTTAGCAAAGCTCTCCTTGGTGAAATGAGCAGCGCAAATACATGACTTGGAACACAAATCAATAGGGTTGCCGCGGTTACCGGTGTTACACGGTGTACAGGCATACACTGATTACATTACTTTCCCACCACCCACCGTCTTTAAAATTTTTGTTGCAATAAAACCCATTTAGTTAATTTTCGGGTATCAGCACCCACGTTCATCAAATAAAAAAAGAACAACTCTAATTTGTAAAATACCATGCGTGTTATCAATACTTAGTCGGACAACGGACGCTGCAAAAGAGAGTGCTCCATCCGAGCACAGCAGCAGAGTCGTCACGGGACGTAAGGAGAGAAGTTTTTATTTTACTCCGAAATAAAAATGCAGCACTATGTGCAAACTTTCAAACCCACAGGGAGTTGTGATAAAGTATGGAAAGCCATATCTAAGCCATACGCCTTAACACGGCAAAATGGACCACGTAAAAAATACTTGCGTTAACACGGAAGAAATGGCCGCGTTTAGACGGCCAAAATGAAAATGAGTTGGCCATTAATTCTGCAGTATTCTGACACATATTTGCATGTTAATAGAACAATGACGTATGTTTCAGAGTGTGTAGATGTTTGGTTATATTCATGAGATGATGTATTGTAGTAGTATCGCCTACATGCCACCCACCTCTGTACCATGTGATGCTGAGATAGAGGATTATGTCACTTCAGCCCGTGTTTTTTTATTTTTAGGAATCTTTATTGAAACTTGTGAAAAGTTCTTTACAAACAGATACTTTAATCCATGGTACAGTACATCATTGCCTTGTAGCCATGTGGTTAGTTCAAATACATGCCGGGATGGCTTTATAAAACAACAAGGAAAAGAAGGCTAAGCTATTTATCCTTCAGAGGGCACAGCGCTCATTCCTCTTTACTTTATTTCCCTTTAGTTTTGATTATTAGACTAAAACTATTACATAAAGCAACGGTAGACATAACAAAACATATTTTTTCTATTGGTGTATTTGACTAAAGTGGCTGTTTTTAAGTCTTGATTGAAACATTTCTACTGAAGTAGCAGCTCTGATTTCCACAGGTAGAGCGTTCCAGAGTACTGGTGCCCGGAGTGAGAATGCTCTGGAACCGGTGGTTCTTTTTAACTCTCGGAATCACTAAAAGACCAACATGTTGTGAGCGTAAGGCCGTGTAGTATTTTATAGGCAAAAGACAAAACCTTAACGTCACATCTGAGGTGAACCAGGAGCCAGTGCAAGGTGGCCAGTATAGGGGTAATATGGTCAAACTTTCTAGTAATGGGCATGTATAGTACTCACATTTTTACTAGAGGGTGCACAGAATTTGGTTGGAGAAAAACGATCGCATTACATTAAAATAAATTAACGGTGTTACTGGATTAATATTATTTAAACAGTTTATTATAAATGATCAGCATTTTCATTTCGTTATTTTGTTTAGTTTGTAAACAGCTTAGCTTACTGCGGTCAAAAAAACAACAACAACAACTTACTTAGCTTTATGTGCCTGTAGTAAATGTCTAGAGTTTATTGCGCTGTTGTGGAAAATTCCGTCATTTAAATATTGTAAACTTTTTAATAGATTTTATTGTATTCATGTTAACTTTGCGGTGGTCTGTCCGGGTGTCTTTTTTCCGGTGTGAATGGGGGGGGATTCTAATATATATTTTTATTATTAGATGACATATAGCGGCTGCCTCAACGCGGAGCGCAGAGCCCACAGTGGGCAGAGAGCTGAGTCCGTCTGACCTTGTCTGGCGCAGAGGTCTGCGCCCGCTTGTGCAGTAACGCCGCAAAAAGATAGTTTGCTGGCGGCGTTGCCGAAAACACATTTTTGTTTTACATTATGTCCAGAACTTCAACGCACCAGAATTGTTGCGAGTACTCAAATATTGAAATTACTTAAAATGCCCATCCCTACTTTCTAGTCCTAGTCAAGATTCTTGCTGCAGCATTTTGCACTAACTGGAGGCTTTTAATACTAGACATTGGAAGGCCAGAGAGCAACACATTGCAATAATCTAAACAGGATGTTACAAATGCATGGACCATGGTCTCATAGATAGAATGGGCGGTATCTTAGCAATATTGCGAAGATGGAAAAATGCAGTTCTGGTAATATTCTTAATATACAGTTGAAAGGGTCAAATACTGTATAACTCATAACTCTTCTATTTTTTTTGCTGAGTTACTTTGGGTAATTGTACAGTTATCAAAGTTCAGAATGGTATCCTTAAACAGGTCACTGTGTCTGGCAGGACCAATAACCAGCATCTCAGAGTTGAGAAGCAAGGAATTACAATATGGGTGTGTAGATGTGTTCAGGGCGGGTCACTGATGAAGCAAGAGAAATGTGGTGCAGATTGGACAAAGTATGCTGAAGTTATAGCAACTTCGTGTTTGATGGTGAAGCGTCGAAATTGGCCGCGTCGTCACGGCAACCAGGAATAACGTAGGGAAAAGCTTTTGATAACTTTTCATCTCCAATGTCTGAAGATGATTGTGTGCGAATTAGAAGTGGGTGTGATAAGATCCCTAGGACTAGTTCGTTCAAATACGAAGTGTGGAAATGGCGAGAAATCGGTCATGTCATTCAAGATGGCTGACTTCCTGTTGGTGTTGGGGTATTGGTCCAAGAGACTTTTTGGTGCGTCTTGACATGTTACATGTGTAGCGGATTTGGTTTGTCTAGGGCAATCTGGGGCGAGGGGTGCCATATTTTAGGGGGCGCTAGGGGGCGCTAGAGAGCCATTTTGCCACGCCCATGAATGCAAACCATTAAATATCAAATTTTTTGCCAGGTCTGGCTTGCGTGCAAAAGACTTTTGGGGCGTTTAGGGGGGCAAAAAGGCCATCGTTTGCGGAGAAAGAAGAAAAATAAATAAACAAATAAATAATTCCTACAGATACAATAGGGCTTCGCCCGGTACGGGCTCAGGCCCTAAATATACAAGTATAGTGATGGTAATTGCTTGAGATAGGAGTAGGGCAATGCTCTGTAGTGCTTGTTGAGTTGCTATTACAATTATACTGTATTTATGCTTTTGTGTAGAACCACTCAAAGGCTTCAACCATCCTTGGTGTGTTGCGTTGCATTGCATATTGAAAGTTAAGAACATAAACATTTTCAACTCACCATGTATTGTTTTGGTTTGTAGAGGCTGTGCTGCAGCTCTCTGTCCTAATTACTGTTTGATTGTGCTCCTTGCCTGGGTATTCTATGCACAGGGGTTTAACCATTGGACCGTTGTGGTCCAGATAAATTAAAGAAAAAAACCTGCTGATATACTGTATATTAGATTGGCTTTCTGAAGAGTTGCAGCAGAAAATGAGTTGGCACGATGAGGTATTTTTTATTTGTTTCTCTACATGCAGCACAAGTTCAGCATATGTGCTTTAAGCTATTAATGCCTGTGCACAGCTTTAAGAATCTGTTTCAAGTTATTCAACTCATTTTCAGAAGTAGAGAAAAGTGTAACATTTCTTGGATGGAGCATAAAACCACTGTGAGGAGTGAAGAAAAGGATTGTGAACCTTAGTCTCACAAAATAATCCATCACAGTCTTGGTTTGTAGAATTACTATATGACTATAGCAAGGGAGCGTTGAAGAGTGTAAATTAATAGGCAATGTGCTTGTTTGGCAAATGTAATGGCGATTTTAGTTTTGGCTTTACAATGTTTCTTTTAAACTCATAGTAGTTTAAATTAAGATGGAATGCTATGTTTTGCTGTACAAATGACTTCCTACTTGTACCGAACACATTTGCATTGGAGCAACACACACTGCCGGCATTCTTGCTTTCACTAATTAAATATCTTTGGAATAGATGGACGTTTCTTGGCAGAACCTTTCTTTGTAGTAAACAAGCAAAGAGAAAATTATGAGTTCTGTGTGTTAAATATCTTGTCTGTGTTGGATAATATTTAGAATCAGACCTGGCTATGTAATCTTAATGCTTAATGTTATGGCGGGGATACACCAAAAGACTTGTAAAATCCCAGAAACGAACAGCACCACACATTTAGAGACTTTTTATCTGACTCTTTTAGACTCATCTCAAATCAAACAACCGTCAATGTTAAGACAAGAGGTCTCCTTTAGATTGGTTTAAGATCTTGAAAATTTGTCTCGGACTTAAAAAGCAGTAGTGACCGTCGTGTTGTGTACTGGGCATTAGTCTCATTAGATCCTTTTTAAGCTCCACAATAATTGTAAGTCCAATAGGTTTGTTCTTTGAAAAGGGAAACCACCAGTTTGTGACTCCTACATACAGTTTATCTAACTAATATACTGTAGCTGTTGTCTCCTTATCAATAAGGATTACAAATTGCTGCTGTCAGCTCATCTACCATAGAGTTTAAACTATGGAGCGTAGGGGACAAAACACTGCTCAGAGTTTACTGTACCGGTCTGAGCTGGGACAACAAGACTTATCTATAGTACACTTCGACATGGGTGTTGAAGTACGTGGAGACAACACATTTTATCCCCACACTCTGGCTCTCGGGCTCACAAGGGTGAGCTTTATTTAGTGATGCTCAGACAATACTGTCTCTTCAGGCTGTTGTTCTCCATATCATTGAGGCGTAGAAAGTGACGTGTCCCTTGGACCATCATTTTCTGAAGGTGACTTTTAAGGTTATATATAGAAGTTTATCCTCTTCTGTTCTAAAGCTTTGAAAGGCATACTCAGGCTCAGGCTGATGGCATTGTATGGCTCTGTGCCTTTCAAAGAGAGTTAATTAATTCTTTCAACCAGTCCGCATAATTTTTCTGTCAAAACAAGCCCAACAACAATGTAAGAGTCTAAAAGTAAAGTTGTGTTTGATTTGTTTTCTCAGCTACAGGTATCAATTTATGTCGAGTAGAGTATAGCTTCACAGGCGGAATATTTAAATTATGAAACTTTTAACACTCTGTGTGCAGCCTGCAGCCTAAATCATTCTTGCCCATATTTGTTTTGTGCATATAATGCTGCTTAAGATCCGTGTAAATATTAGATACTTGGCACATTATTTGTCAACAGCTCCAAATCGAATTTAATGTTGTTGTCAAATATGTTTATTGATTGTGTATAGTGTATAGTATATTAGGACTGATTGCTAGAGAAAATTTTAATTATGCTTCAATTCAATCATATCAATTATGCATGCAATGCAATCATTGTTTTAGGCTCATGTTAAACTTCAGTATAAATATATACATTTCTTATGATTTCTAATTATTTTGGACATTGGCGGCAAAACAGTATCTTTCTATTTCATTTTTAGACTGTGCAGAAACTGCAAAATAAAACCTTAAGATAAAGTATTGTGTTATTTTCTTTTTGCAGCGGACCCGGGTGTGGATCCCAGACCCAGATGATGTGTGGAAGGCCGCAGAAATCACAAGAGATTACACAGAGGGACAATCTATTCTGCACCTCAAACTAGAGGATGAATCGGTAATTTGCCACCCACCGTGATTCCACTAAAAGTCATTACGTACAGAGCCTTTTACTTCATTTATTCATTTCATACAGTGTACCTTTGGACAGTTTAAACACGTATTAAAGCAAATAATATGAACAGGGGCGGTGCTAAGTGAAGCTAGGTGGTGCTGTAGGCCCACTAAGAATTACAATAGCCCCACTGTAGCCTCACCAAGAGATCCAGACGTTTGACATACAAAATCTGTTTCCTTTTAATCAGCTTCTGTTTCTCCCATTCTCCATTTGATCTGGTCCAGTAGTGTCCCTAATTGCCATAGCAACCTTGCGGCACCCGCAATATTGTCTAAGAAATAGGAAGTGGGTGAAAACAGGGTTTTTGATGGTAATGAAAGATTCGACTCTTTTTTAAAATATTCGGTTCCTGACAAGTCACTAAGTAAAAAGAGTCGTTCGATTTGATTCAGTTGGTTGAATGCACGTTGAGCGAGGGATCACTTTCGGTGAAGGATGAACGAGAGCCAGAAGAGTCGTCGGCTCAGTAGTGAATGGAACAGGGGTAATTTAATTCTGTCAAAATTATTTGTGATCAACTGAATCAGTTGGTTACTTTAAAGATGAATTGCTCCAAACGCCTTGGCCTGTTGTGCCTTGGCCTTTAATTTAGTCCTCAGTAATTATTTTCAGTTTGTGAATCAAAGGTTCACTCTTTTTGCAGGGGCCCTACCGACTCCCGAGTCAAAGATTCATTTGCGAGTCTTGCTTCAGTAGTTTTTAAGCCTGCTGTTGAAACAGAGAAACATGGAACCATTGTGTCTCATCTGTCAAAAAAACAAAGCTGTGTCAAAGCAGCTGCAGCGCCACCATGAACAACTTCAGAGATGTCTATCCACCAGACAGCAAACTCACTTTGAGGTGCTTCCTTGTTTCCGTGACAGCATTACCGCGACAACGTCACCGTGACAACCTTACCATGACAATGAAATGAATGACAATGAAGCGCCGTTCAAAATCTGCTGGAATATTGTGAAAGCCAAGAAGGTGCTAGAGAAGGAGACTTTCTCGTGTATGGTTTATGATTCCTCACTAGAAATATGTAACTTATTTTCCACCATGAACTGTGAAGTTTATTTACCAAAATAAAACATTTTTTGAGAATTGAGAATATTTTTTCAATGATTCTTTGCGATGCGTTAAAAACAATAGCAAGACAAACTTTATTTACCCAGATAACTTTTTTGACAATAATATAATAATATAATTATAATATATTTAAGATTTTTTTTATATTAAACAACACTAGTAAATACAGTTATTGTTAGTTCTGACACTTGAAATTCGTGCCAAGCCTTGCGTATTCATGTACAGTATTTACTACAAATTTCGTAGCCCACCACTAAATAATGAAGCCCCCACCTAGCCCCAGCAACTCCCTGAATATGAAATATCTGCTAATTACATTCTTATTTCTTAATTATGATGTTATTCCCTCTGTATTCACAGAACCAACCCAAACTATATTGAAAAGCTTTTAAATACCACATCACCCTTACAATGGTGTATACAGAAGGTTTACAGTAATCTTGCATAGTCAGTATGTAAAATAACCATTTGACTGGTGATTTTGCATTGACTTTATTTAAATGTGTGAAGCATTTAAAAAATACTAATTTAAGAGTCTTTCTAATAAAAAAATACTTCGCTTCCTTCGTACTGTCCTAGCTTCTGGAGTACCCGGTTGGCCCCAAAGATAATCCTCTTCCTTTCCTGCGAAACCCTGATATCCTGGTGGGAGAAAATGACCTCACTGCTCTCAGTTACCTGCACGAACCTGCTGTTCTGCACAACCTCAAAGTCCGCTTCCTCGAGCCAAACCATATCTACACGTACTGCGGTGAGTCACTTCAGGTCTTTGGAAAACTTATACATGTTATTACAGCACTTTGCAAAAGTAAAATAAAGTCGCGAAGCTAATGCAGATGCTAGATGTTTTTTTGCAAAAGGGTTAGACAAGTGAAACAGGAATGCAGTATCATTAACTATTAGGATTTTTAAAGTTGCAGTTTATAGAATTTAGCGACCACTAGTGGCGTGGTTGCAGATTGCAACCAATTGAATTCCCCTCCATGTAGGGGAAGCTACGGTTTTTCCCTCTCTAGAACCAGTGGTTTGTCCATTCTGGGCTACTGTAGAAACAATATTTCTCTGTGGAGCAACCTGCTCCCCATGTACAATAAACGGCAAGGTAAGGTAAGGCAAACACAACGATTCTTATTTCATGGGATTATACACTAATTAATACATGCTTATGAATATTATATTCCATTTCTACCAAGTCCGTTCCGCTAGATGCCACTAAATTCTACACACTTCACCTTTAAAGTCTGTGTATGTAAAATGTGTTCTAAAGAAATGATGTTAAGCAAGGCTCTTATTTTACTGATGATAACTAGAAATGAGGTGTATCAAAGATATTAAATTGACACTTGGCTGAATTAGTATTAGTTGAGTAGTTAGGCTGAGCAAGTAATGTAAAGTGTTTTAAAATAAAGACTTTAAAAAGTCTAATCTGTTTTTCTAGTAATGTGTAATGTGTACATTTTCACATTCTCAGTTATTTGGCTTTATTTAGGTGAGTAGACCTATATATAATATATGCATAGCAAACTATCCACAAGCCTCGTCGCTGAACGAGAATGGCTCTAGAGAGGCTACTGTGACACCAACCGCCACTGTTCCAGAAGTCAGCGACTGACGTGATATGATATTCACAGCTCGACAAACTCCCCAAGTCGTTGCACAAAAAGGGCGTTTTTAGAGTCTTTTGTCTTGGGGCTCGATTACACTTGTTGTTTCAATGCGCTGTTTGAGATCTGATGCGCTGGATCGGACCTAGCGTCCTGACTTGACACTTGAATGCAAGCTCTGTGGCCGGATCTGGGATCATGTTCATGCCAAATATTAAAATTATGTTGTGGTGTGTATGTGGAATCAGTGGGGTTAGAGGGCATGGAGGGCGTGGTTTGCTGACGTAGCCAGTAATCTGTCCACATCGTGGGTGGATCCCATCCCGGGCCACCTCGGGATGTGGTCTGATTGGATATCAGATGGTGTCTGATCCGATCTGGTGCTGTCCAGACCCGACAGTTAATGCGTCCTGAGGTGACCGGATCACAAAAGTCGAATTGAAACGACAACTGTAACCAATCCCTTGGTCCGATGAGACCAAAGCAGACTTTTTGGCTTGAACACTAAGCAGTGGAAACACCATCCCCACTGTATAGTATGGTGGTCGTAGGATCCTGGATCAAAACTGCTCCCCTCTACGAGAAAGCTTAAAAGGGGGAGGAAGTTTGTCTTTCAGCAGGACAATGACCCAAATCACACTGCCAGAACAATGCTGGAGGGGCCTGAATTATAAATATCGTGATAGGAGACTAGATATCGTCTGGGTGCTTGGTTATCGTAATAACAAGATATAGTTAAATGTTGTCTTTAAGGCTGCATTACAGTCAAGGGTTTAATGAACTTTATGGACTATTCTAGCTGTTCTAATATGTTGTTCTAAAATTCTCAAATCAATACCAATTTTTGTTTCTCAATTATTTCTTTCTATTGTAGATATCTTCTGAAAGCACCATATGGTAAAAAAAAGATTTTTTTGTCAATGTCACTGAGGTCCCTGAGTGGTGTGGAGTCCTTACCTTAACCCCATCCAACATCTGTTGCAAGACTTCAAAACAGCTGTCCACTGATGCTCACCAAATAACCTGGCTCAGCTTGAGCAATTTTACAAGGAGTGGTGGACAAACCTTGATCCCTCACACTATGGAAAATGAATAGAGAATTATCCATAAAGACTGTAGACTGATGTAATGGCTGCAAGAGGTGCAAAATAGGCACAATTCTAGTCTTTCAGCTAGTAAAAGAATTTCACATTTTTCTCTCATCTTTTTGAGTGATCAATTCCCTACCTCACCGTGTCACCTAATTGCATGGTCAACTGTAATTGTACACTTTTTATAAATTTATTTTGGGTTTCGCTATTTTCGCAGTATCGCTTTTGGTTATATGACTATGATAACACCCTGTATAAAACTGTTGATTTGGCTGGATAGCCCAATAAACTGAGCATTAATATCTTGCTGAGGATGAATTATGTTAAATGTATTACCTTCTCTTCCTTTAGGGATTGTGCTGGTGGCTATCAACCCATATGAGCAGCTGCCAATCTATGGCGAGGAAGTCATCAATGCCTACAGTGGCCAAAACATGGGGGACATGGACCCTCATATATTTGCTGTGGCTGAGGAAGCATACAAGCAAATGGCAAGGTGTGGGGCTATGCCCAACAATGAAGTTGCCCATTTTCTAATTCATTCATTAAGTAGTGGTTTATTAGTTGTTATAGTGGTGGTTTTGTGGTTATATCTGTAAAAAAGGAACATAATATGTGTAAAGATGTAGGTTAATTATTGTTGCTCAAATGTACATTATTTACAGAAACCCGCCTCCTCTTAATCACCTTTTCACCCTGCACTCAAGGCAATATAGAATGGCTTTGCATTGCAAGGGAAAAACTACCTCCAGATTTGTTCAAAACTCTTAGGCTTGATTGGCCTTAGTATTAGTTAGCAATATGCTCTTTTCTCATATTGAATTGACCAAGTTTGGCAAACTAACTGCTTAACAATGGCTGCTTGTTAAAATGATTTATTTAGATTAAAGTGCATATAGAATTGCACAAGAATTTGACTTTTGTGTTCTATTTTATCTTGTAGCAGTTGTGTATTTCTAAAAAGAAGAATGTTGGACTGTTTTCATTCTTAGACTGTTAATAGCAAAGTGTGTTGGACCAGTGCCTCCCGTTAGCATGTTGAGTCAGTTCTACCGAAATCCAGTGGAATATTCAACAATTCCACAGTGTGACATAGTAAGCCAGAGCCATGCTTTCAATGGGAAGGAGATGGGTGTTTAAATAATACCCTTCTGCCTGTGTCTACTCTATAGAGATGAGAGAAACCAATCCATTATAGTGAGTGGCGAGTCGGGAGCTGGGAAGACCGTCTCGGCCAAGTACGCCATGCGCTTCTTTGCGACTGTTGGGGGCTCAGCAAGTAACACGAATGTTGAAGAGAAAGTGCTCGCCTCCAGTCCCATCATGGAGGTGAGTAGAAACAAAAGTTTCAGATCCCATAGACGCTGGCTTTAGTGTGTTTTAGCACAGACAAATCCTCAGTTTTATTGCCGTATGCTTGCATTCTTGCTTGCTGCATGACATTTTCCGCTGTCCTCATTGTCTATTAAGGCAATTGGAAATGCAAAAACAACTCGTAATGACAACAGCAGCCGTTTCGGGAAGTACATCCAGATTGGATTTGACAGGCGTTACCACATCATAGGTGCCAACATGCGCACATATCTGCTGGAGAAGTCCCGGGTTGTCTTCCAGGTATGTTTTGCATTATCGTGCTTTGGATTCTTCACAACTGAATAATTGTAAGTCATGAGGATAGGATTTACTCTGAAGTATTTCTGGTGACTACATATTTATTTCTCAGGCTGAGGATGAGAGGAATTACCACATATTCTACCAGCTCTGTGCCTGTGCGAGTTTACCAGAGTTCAAAGACCTGGCCCTAAGTAAGTATCTCTCCTGCTGGAATGTGTGTCCTGGTGCAGCATAAATCACATTTAGGATGTTATAACAATCACGGCTTTCTTCTTCTCTGGCCTTAGGAGAGACGCTTGCTTTCTTTTTAAGTTTGCGGAATCTTAAAACCATTACAATCTCTTCCAATGCTCTTTATTGTACTATAATGGAATGTCCTTGCTGTAGCAATTTCCCAAGAAATCATTAGAATTAATTTCACAAAGTGATGAATTGCGTTTTTAACATAGACCTCTGACTGAACTATTGTTATTATCATGCAATGTCAAAGAGATGTCAAGCGGATCATGCTAAAATTGTGTTCTATGAGCTTGTGTGTTCATATGTTTTCAGGCATTGATGTAATAATCTCATCAATTTATTATTAATTTATTACTATTATTAGTTACGAATGATGTTTAAGTTTTTTCCAAGATATACATTTAAGTGACCCTTTTTATACATTATAGACAGCGCGGAGGATTTCATCTATACATCCTTTGGGGAAAACATTTTTATTGCTGGAGTCAACGATGCAGAGGACTTTAAACAGACAAGGGAGGCCTTAATGCTGCTGGGTAAGATTATTTCATTTTTAAAGGCCATATTTATACATTTGCGACTACTTGAGAGGTTTATTTGAACAGTGGTTTATTTTGCAAGAGATTCCCATTTTATTATCTAGTATGTATGTTTTATTGTAAATGTGTCCATTTCATTTGAAACCTGATGTTTTGTTGTGACGATAGGCGTAAAAGAGAGCAGCCAGAACAGCATTATCAAAGTCATCGCGTCCATCCTGCATCTCGGCAATGTGGAAATCTGCACCGAAAGAGATGGAGAATCCTGTCACATCTCCGTACGTCGCTGTCGGCGATTTAACCCTGCTGTCGTGGGGTTATGGTTCCAATTGAACTCCGAAGATTTGTCCACGTTGCTTTACAAATATTTTAACGGGAAATAATTCTGTCGTACTTTTAGGGGGAAGACCCCCACCTAAAGCATTTCTGCCGACTGCTTGGGGTGGAACTGGAGCAAATGGAACACTGGTTGTGTCACAGGAAGCTGGCCACCGCGTCGGAGACCTACATCAAGAACATGTCCTGCAAACAGGCGAACAACGCCCGCGACGCTCTTGCCAAACACATTTACGCCCGCATGTTTGACTGGATCGTCCAGCACGTGAACAAGGCCCTGCAGGTCTCCTCCAAGCAGCACTCCTTCATTGGGGTTTTGGACATCTACGGGTGAGTTTCCCGTAAATGCTTATTCAAATATTGCGCTTCCAGATGTGGCACAGATATAAGGGTTCATAAGAGAGTTAGTTGCAGATGATGCTGTTTGAAAACAAGCTTGTGTTAAACAAGGACCAAAAATGTTCTGCAAACAATTCTGCATATTCTCATTACATCGATAGAATGGCACGTTCCAATATACGTTTACCAGCTTTTATTGAATGACGGTGAATTCTGTTGTTAGTGCAATAAAACAAAATGTCCATTTTAAGTGCTGAAATAAATATGCAAAAAGCATATTGGCTTACAAGAAAACCAATAGTATTGAAGAAAAAAATAACAATCAATACTTTCAATGTACACTGATTATTTATACCATGTTCTTGTCACCAAAGGTTTGAGACCTTTGAGATTAACAGCTTTGAGCAGTTCTGCATCAATTATGCCAATGAGAAACTTCAACAGCAGTTCAACTCGGTGAGCCTTAACATTTTAACAAACAAACTCGAGAAATGCAGTGAATTCATCCAGTGAATTCTGTCGAGCATTTCAAGCGTTCCTCAAGCGATTCATGTGTCTTAATCTGTGTCTCCACAGCATGTTTTCAAACTTGAACAGGAGGAATATGTGAAGGAGCAGATTCCCTGGACATTGATCGACTTCTATGACAACCAGCCCTGCATCGACCTGATAGAGGCCAAGCTCGGCATCCTCGACCTGCTAGATGAAGAGTGCAAAGTAGGTTATGATGGTTATGCAGTAAACCACAATATGCTTCATTTAAAAAGAGAAACTGATTTTTGTGGGGTTTGTTTTCATTTAGACGGCACAGATCCAGCACAGTTGCATCTTCAGCCATTTTAAAATATTCGTTTTTCGTAATGCATGTTGTTAAATGTCCATCCATTACTTTTTCACTTTGTATAACTAAACTGTATGGGTGGAAGTATAAGTGAAAATGTTTACAGTACTATTAGTTTTTGTTTTAAATGCAAAAGATCTTTTCAAAATTACTCTCATGTCATCATATTTAAAAATGTATTTTTTCATATTAATTCAGTATAAAACCTTTAGATACCCATGGAAAGCAGACTGCTGAGTTTCTTTATTTATTTGTTTTTTAACCTCTCTTTACATGATCATTTTGATCATTATCAACCAATTGAACAAAACAGACAACTTGTTTTTCTCACCTGCTCTTATCTGAGGTTCTTTGAAGTTACTGACGTCAATGAATTTGTTTTTCTTAGTGCAAGTAGCCTAAATAAGTCATTTCTTCCTGTCTCCAGGTACCAAAGGGAACGGACGAGAAATGGGCCCAAAAGCTTTATGGACAACATTCTAGCAATGGCCACTTCCAGAAACCGCGCATGTCCAACACATCCTTCATCATTCTACACTTTGCAGATAAGGTCAGAATTCACAGTTCAAGATGGATATTCCCCATGGTTAGGTTAGGTTAATTAGGTAAACATCCTTAATGTATTTCCTTAGGGTTTTCTCGTTTTTAAAGGTCCAATATGTAATTTCTGCCGCTAGGGGTCTCTCAGTCAAAACAAGAACAAACAAGATGGAGTCTGATGACGTCAGAAGTAGCGTGGGATCATGGTAGTTGTAGTCTTGGCGACGGAACGCGCAGCAAACGGCAATAAATAATCGTGCTCCATCAAACAATAGTTAGTAGAGTAATAGTAGAGCAATACAAACAATAGTGGAGTAGAAAAACGTTTAGAAAAAAAATTACGTCAAGATCTTTGACGTAACATCCGGTGTTCCCCGTGTTGCCCTGGATGTTAGAGCAGTAGAGGGGGTAAAGGGGACATAATGAAACGGTCCGTTACTAACATTAAAATTACATTAAAATTACAGATTTCTCTGCGTTTGAAAATTGTTAGGAAACATTTGGGATAATGCAAGTACACAACTCAACAAAATATATAACATAGGTCTAGTCGATTTTAGAAATGTTAATGTGGAAAAGTTACATATTGTACCTTTAAACTCTGCCTCTTTTCACATAACGAGGAATATAATTCCCCCTTTTTTAGGATTGAAACCTGCGGTGCCTCAAATTAACAAATTGATGTCACCAGACTAGCTTGAGGCAGCCGACAGAAGAAAGAATCATTTTTATTTTTGTCAAACGTACACAACACACACATGCAGAGGGTGGGGACAACCCCAAACACACACATGCAGGAGGGACGATCGAAATTCCGCCTCTGCCTTTATCCCATCACCGGTCATCCTTCCTCCAGGGGCAGCCAGGAGCAGTGGGCAGCCCTCATTTTCGGCGCCCGGGGACCAATTCCAGGTGGTCCTGTCGTGGTCAGGGACAGGACAGGAAAGTGTTCTGCACGTTTTTGGTCGGGGTCCTTATGTTGGAGGAGACCCATGCGAACACGCATGGAAAAGAATATGTATTCGAGTGCTCATCTTCCTGATAACAATACGTGTTTTTCTGTTAGACATGTTATATTATTTACAGCTGATCGGGTTATTGGAAACTAGAGTGTAAGCTTTATTGTTCATTTATCTATATGCTCACATGCGGTCACATGCTCGTAAGAGGTTATAGCCCCTTGAAATTCACTTCACTCCTGTAACACATTGTGAATGTAATCCGGAATATATATTGGCCAATCCAGTTTAAATATAAGATTTTAATGTCAGCAGTTTTCATCTACTGTTTTCTCATCAGGTGGAATACCAATGTGAAGGGTTCCTGGAGAAGAACAGAGACACAGTCTATGAGGAGCAGATTAATATCCTGAAAGCTAGTAAGGTAAATTCAATCAAACTGAAAATGTCTTGCTATTTCAAATGTATAAACCGCCATCATATTGAATGGTGTAAACACAAAGACTACAGGTTCCCATGTAGGGCATCTAGCTCTCTTCTCTTAGGAAAACTCATTGACCAATATGTGCGGAGAACTGTTCCTAGTTTATGCACAGGAAAGCTGGATATGATTCCAGATGCGAGTGTACCAGCCAGTTTGTTCCTACCAGTGTGTGCATGTTGATGAATTGCAACCTAAATTGACCGCAACTTCTAATTAGCGAGACAACTCGTACAGTGCACTGGTTATAACATAGGTGTCAAATTATTATTATTATTATTATTAATAATAATAATAATAATAATAATAATAAAAGCACTATTACGTTTACATTTCTCAACCGATTTCAATGAGTTGTTTTTATATTCAAGGGTTTATGATCTACGTGGAGTAGAAATAAAACCTCTTTTTTTTTTTTTCTAAACTTTTTTTTGACTCCCGCATAATTGTATTTGTTTACAGGCCAGTCTTGCCCATTCCAATATGGCAGCAACGTTGACATAGCGCAGCAACAGGCCACTTAATGCGGTGTCTATGTATATATGTCTACGATTGCGCCACCAAAAGAATTAAAATGTAACTAAAATTGTGACAATTTCAATTTACCTCTTCAGTGAACATGCTTCTTTCTTCTCTCTTATTTCCAAAGTGGTGATCATTTTATTGTTGTTGCCTTTGTTGATTAAAATATGTTGTGCATAATTTTCAAATGTTTTAAAAGTCCTAATACACCTACATTGCCATTCAGTTACCTGTTGCAGCAACACGTAAACACAGTAAATGTATTTATGATACGGATGTTATTGTTCCAAAATACCCTCGCTTTAGTCTTAATAAAATGAAGAGGGGGAACACACTACAGTGATATTGGCTGATTGGAAAGATGATTTTGATTATGGTACAGTCTTCTGGACATTGGCAGACGAAAACCGACGAAACCACAGGCCACGCCTGGCGGCTCGCGTCCAGATGATTTTACAAACTTCTGTTTAAATATATATATTTTTTGCGAGACCGTTATGACCCAATCACACGTTGGTATTTTGGGCGGGTGTTAGGTGGTGGTGGTTGTTGTTGTGTTTTTTTTTTGATTTGGACACAAGGCGAAGGATTCTACCTCGGCAGCGACGCTGTGGTGAACACATTTTTTTTTTTGCCGTGCTGGTGGTGCGGGGCGCCAACACCGATCCTGCCCCTGCGTACAAGATGGCCGACCAGACCCTTTCATTTAGAAACTCCCGATGTGTGTTTCAGGGAGAATTATTGTCGCCTTTGTGGGATCATTTGGTGTTTAAGCATACATTAAATTATTTATGTATATTTATAGGAAAGGTAGATTATTTTACACATTTTAAAAAACCATGGCAATTATGATGTTTTTTTTTTTTTTTTGCGTGTCGATGACTGACAATGAACCTCAATTGCCGGTTATGAAATAACCAGCCCAGCCCTACACAAATGATGTTTTTTTAGCATATTTAAATGTCAACTTATTTTCAGTTTCAGCTTGTGGCAGATCTGTTTCTGGAGAAACAGGACGTGAGTTCAGCGGCTTCCTCAAGCAAGTCTTCCAGGGTCAATGTCCGACCTGCCAAGCCGGCACTCAAAACTCCAAACAAAGAGCACAGAAAGAGCGTAGGACACCAGGTTAGCTCTGTCTTCACGGAGGTCAATCTGTCTCTAAATCAGGAGTTAATCACTTGACTCTTGCAATGCTCACTTCAATTCTTTGTTTATCTAGTTCCGTAATTCCCTTCAACTTCTCATGGAGACGCTGAACGCCACCACGCCTCATTATGTGCGCTGTATCAAGCCCAACGACGAGAAGGAGGCATTCATGTGAGTCATCTGTCTGACACCTGCCGACAAGCCTGGTCCACACTACAAGATTTTTCAAATCTTAACAGATTTTGAAAATGTGAGACCCCACACATAACGACATATCATGATAAATTTAACAGTTTTGTTCCTATAGTGTGTGGAGAGCAACAGTTTGCCCAAACAGCACGGAGGTGTGGCTATGCAAGATTACCAGAGTCCCGACTCTCAAAGATGGAAATCTTACACACAAATGTGACTTTAGAGTAAACAAACATGGCGGAGGACGGGCTAGAATTAGCGATGCTATTTAATGCGCTATTCCAGAGAATCCAAAACACAATGGATGACATGGACTGTACATGTTGTAGCACAAGCTTTATTCTTCACAACGTTCACATTTGTCGTTCCCACGTGAAAATCCAGTCCTCGGGGTTCCCCCACACTACAGGATATCGGATCGTAATTATTGAACATGTTTAATATTTGCGATCAGTGCCGCCAGGACAGACTTCCACACAGACCGGGGGAAGTAAAAAAGCACTTGTAACATACCTCACACCACACGATAATCTGGTTTAGAAACATCAAAAAATCTGGACTTGGCTCACCATTCTCGGAAAGGGGGAATCGAGCCCAGAATCGTCTTTATTATCTTGTAGTGTGTACCCTGCTTTAGTCTCTCAAGTGACATATATATATATATATATATATATGCATATATACTGTATATTAGGTGTTGGCATTCTGTAAAAACATTATTTCTAAAACATTCCCGACACTTTCCCTAAATGTCTTTCTGCAGTCGGTGGCCTTCAATTTACTTTCCTCCAGTGAGGATATCATAGTACAGTGTAAACGAGTAAGCCTGTTGTATGCAGTTAATAGTAGTATACTGGAGGTTTTCCTAATTTGATTCCCCAGCCATCCAGAGAAA
>OMKR01105584.1:0-10501 GCA_900302355.1 Cyttopsis rosea | reverse complement strand
CTGGACTCCCCCACACACACACACACACACACACACACACACACACACACACACACACACCCCCACCCACACACACACACACACACAATAAAATCAAATATGTGCAAAGTTTACATAAAAGAGTAGGCCAGTCAGACCAGTCAGCTCAGGGCAGGGAGCGGGCTGGTCTATGCTCCAGTCCACTCCAGGCTGGGAGAGCTTCTGAGTACTACTGAAACAACTGGTTTCTTTTCTCACAGGGCTAGGTAAATACAGTAATTAATTTGATACATTTCCACAAATACAGTTAATATATGAGTTGCACAATAGTTTGAGTGACACGTTGTCTAGCTCGTAGCAGGTAGGAGAGTCAGTGAATGAGTTATCTGAGACGAGAACTCCTCACTCCCGAGTCGGTAAATAGAGTCGTTCATTTCGAACGATTTGTTCATGACTCGCACATCACTAATTGAGTTGCCACGACTTTCAATATGAGATCAAACAGCATGAGGAAACTGCGAGGTGGCTGTCCATTTTGTTGTTGCAAGGTAATCATACTTTGATATGCCTATAAACATATATTTCAGAGCTGGGGTTGATGCTTTGAAATCAATGGTTGCAACACCAAAAGGGTGTTACGCTCGTAAAATGGAGGAAAATAGACTTGAAGCGGGCAAACCAAATCAACTCTTAACATTTCTGTCCCGCGGTTGAGCAGTGGGCTTCCCGGCTTGTACAAGCTACACAAAGCCTTTTTTAACGGATTGCCGTTCATTATTATTCCCATTTCTCGTCATATTTTCCGCAGACATAAATTAGGCTACAGCCACTATTGTCAAAGTGGGGGACAATAGTTCTACAAAGGCAGATTTTAAAAATGACATATGATCCTTTTAACAGGTTGTTAAAAGTAATTACACTGATGCCTGAAGAAGATCTATCAAAGTACATCCCGCATTACGGAGATGGACCAGCAGCTGTAGCCTTCTGCCGCAACAGTCATTGTGGAGATTCAGTAGCAGCAAGATGAGGTCAATTACTGTAAAGAATAAAGGGAAAGTTCAGTGAAATAGAACATTGAGAAACAGAACAAGACCAAAGAACGCTAGAAATGACAAAACAGATTATCACTGTAGGATTGACCATAAATTCCATGAAAATATCAAATCTAATTGTTATCAGCTGACTCCACCGTATTCTTGTACAACATGTCCTCAAGTACCTCTGTAATGATTTTCAAGTTATTTTACTGCAGCATTTTCTTTTTAATAAATAAATCAACAATAATAAATCAGCTTGAAAATCATCAAGCTGTTAAGTGTGAATTTTCTACTGTGGTTGTGAACAAATTCTAAACTGTATTACATTGTGCAGATCAATACCCTACAGGCTATATGTGGACCTGTTTTTTTAATTGGATTTTGGTTAAATGGCATTTGTGCCTTTACAGGTACATAATATATAATGGCGAGACAGAAGGACCCCTTGCTGCAGTTTCTGCAAGACCGTGGAATTGTCGTGGATGAAGACATCTTAAACAAACTGAAAAATTACAAGGTATTCTTCAGAAAATATTAATGTATAGCATCTACACAATGAGTAGTAAATTCTCATAGCCTACAGTATGCAGTGGCCTACATATGATACAGTAGATTGCCGCTTATTTAGATTTATCAACAGATACAACAATCCTCCCAAGATGGAGAGATTATTCAATAAATAATAGCTTTCATTATCTTATTTACTGTATGTGGTGTTTGTGTCTGGTGTAAATAATCATTTCTGTTTGAGAATTTTATTGCATGTATACATACATAGATACATACATACACACATACTGTATACACACACACACACACACACACACACACACACACACACACACACATACACACACACACACACACACACACACACACACACACACAGAAACAGTGCATACATATATATTTTCCTTTATTCATTAATTTGGCTTGCCCTGTAACCTTCTTGAATAGAAAGCAAAAGTGTTGGTTTCTCAATTAGGTAAATATGTGTAAATTGTCAAACATATTTTAGTCAGTTTTACATATTTATACAATTTTATACAATTTACATATGATCCTTTTAACAGGTTGTTACTTTTGTTTATATTTTGCAGATTGATTCGTCAGTAATTACACTGATGCCTGAAGAAGATCTATGAAAGTACATCCCACATTACGGACTGGCAGCTGTAGCCTTCTGCCACAACAGTCAACCTGAGAAATTGGGTGGACGAATTTCAGCGAAGAAGACAATAGCTTCAAACAGGTGCATGTCTGTATGGACAGGCAGACAAAACTCAGAGACATCCAAGAAATGGCTGAGTCCCTTTTTTTCCCTAATGGTGTCTGCAAGTCTCTGAAACTGACAGACCATGTTCGCAGGATCCGTGACTTTGCACAAAAAGAGATTGACCCAGATTTTACAGTTTAGGATCTGTATGAAAAGAACAAAGTAAAAAAGATTGTACCTCTGCACCAAGCAAAATGTTCAAGACACGAACAACTTGACTGATACTACTCAAGTGTCATGGGAAATGTTTATAGGCAATTTCACAGGATGTCAAACAAGGTCAGGCATCAGAACCCGAAGTCATAATTAACTTATCTTTACTGCCTGACACAGATGACTCTTAAATCCACATTCAGAACTATTGATGTACAAAGAACTATTGGAAGTGGTCAGTGACAACAAAGATAAAGAAGGAAGAGGAATATTTGTGAGAGAAATAGAACAAAATAGACCAAGGAACCCTGACAAAAGAGATTATTACTGTAGGATTGAGCTAGAAGACCAAGGTACAGGTGTAACAGATGCTTTTCATGAAGGCCACGAGGCAGAAATACAGCGTACTGTTGGCTGACTGGCAAACTGTTGGCCCCTCATTTAGTGATTCTGTTGATATGGATGATGCTTTGCCTTGGGTGGGATCAAAGGCAATGGTCACTATTGTGGTGCGTAGGGGTAACTGCCTTGCTCCTAGCAGCCTTTATTGACCCAGATACGATGAACAAAGATGTGCACATCAAAAGGAAACTTCCTAATGGGGAGTTGGAAGAAGATGAAGGCTCAGGTGTACTGCACGACTGCCTGTCAGAATTCTGGGGAGAATTTTATAGCAAATGCACATACCAATGTAAAGACGCTCTACCTCGGCATGAATACCGAGTTGAGGAATAGAAAGCAATTGGTAGGATCCTTGTGACAGGCTGGACACCTGTCAGGTATTTTCCACTGCATCTTCCCACTTCTCATCTTGGAAGAAACCCTGTATGGAACAAATTACAGCAGTGTGACAGAGGGCTTCTTACAGTATGTCTCAAAGGAAGAGAGGGAAATTCTTAAGCTTGCACTGAAGTAATTGAATCTGTTGAGTAAGATGACCTACTGTATGTGTTAGATGCACATGACTGCCTCCAGCTTGCCACTGAAGACAACAGTGTTGGACTAGTGTCACAGTTAGATCACAAGAGCCTAATCCAGACACCAATGTTTGTCATTGAATGCTGGAAGCGATAGAAAAGACACACTCATCAAAATCCAAAACGGATGGGTGCTGGATCAAAAAAATACTACAAAGTAGAAAGGAGAGATCCGCATACCAAAATAGCTCCAGTTTCAAGGATTTTTAATGACGTTGAGGCTCTTCTGAGAGCGCTGGAAGCCCATCTTGAAAACCTTGGCAGATACTTCGTATCCACATAAACGTGTTGAGATAATGGAAGAAAGAATCTCAACTCCAAAGCGTGTTAAAGAACTTGTGAAATTCCCAGAAGAGATGACAGACCCTCAAAACACTGTGGCAAGACATTTGAGAAGGTACATTGGTGAATCTGACAACACCATTTTGAAGGCTTTACTCCGGTTCTGCACAGGGGCAGATATCCTGTTTGGACACC
Organism: Cyttopsis rosea; assembly: GCA_900302355.1. Lineage (NCBI taxonomy): Eukaryota > Metazoa > Chordata > Actinopteri > Zeiformes > Parazenidae > Cyttopsis > Cyttopsis rosea. Next base: position 6,599 of record OMKR01105584.1, on the reverse strand, counting down.
ACATCACAGTTCAGTTCATAGCGACTTCCACATTCCAGTGTCGACCTCAAGCGCATACACGTGGGTGCTGATGTTACCTGTCAACTATCAAAACTACCCAGACCTCCATGATAACTTTGTTCTTTTTCTAAGAAGCACAGTCCGGGTAATGGACATCATCTAAATCCTTCAAGCAACCTAAAGCGGACTCAAGAGCACATGCACACAATTTCTACTTTAATTTTGACGGTCAACCAGTATCAGAATTTGATATGTAATAACTTTACTTTTAGTTCTGATTCACTTCATGGGCATGCCAGTGTGAAAATTAGTTAAGTGAAACAAGTGCTCAACATGGGTGGCTCGCCATCCATCTCGTCAGGGAGAGAATCCAATCCAGAATCCAAGGGTATCCAAAAACCCAGCCTTTATAACATAATACGGCTTATATACTGTAGCATATGCAAATCTATTCAAACTCTTCTAACTGTACAGTTTAATTTAGTCAATATCAACGTATAATACAACCTTTCATTGCTTAACTAAAAATAAAAAATTACATACGCACATACTCATATTATGCATATTTCCATTCACCTCTATCATTAGAGAAATACCAAATACCATAACCTTATGCTACAACTCAGTGGCTAAAACACCACGAGGCTATGCTAGCTCACAGAGCAATTTGCTAGCGCGCCATGGGCGGCAAATGCTTTGATATTCAGTACTCGCTGAGAAAAGAAAAGAATAAAATTACAATAAATTAAATCTAGAATAAAATAAAGAATGTGGTTATTAATTAAATAAAAGGAATTCTCAGTGAAGAGAAATAGTTCTAAACCGACTGAAGAAGCATCAGGCAGGTCTCCAGGTAAGTTTTGAGATTCAATTTCAGGTAAGATCTCTGTGATCTTTCGTGGCCACACTTTGTTTTACAGATAGACTCAACATAGGTAAGTCTTCGGTTTCATCAGCTGTTAGGGTCTTGGGGGATCCAACAGCTCTTCCAACACATGTTGCGTCAGACAAGGTATCGTCTTCAGCCTCTCTTACAGGTGAATCATGAATCATAAGCCTCTGAGCATCTCACTCTTTCAGGCTGAAGGACATGATTTGGTCTTAAAGCTCCTGGAACTGAACCCACGTTGACATGATACGGTTGGGGACTTGCATGGCATTCATTCTCTGCTGCATTGTGTTTCGGCATATGATACACTTTGACAAACCTCCTGTCTGTGACATCTGGTAAGGCAGCGGTTGTATACCAGCTTTCATGGTTGTCCTTTCACAGAGTAAACAGGTAAATCTCCCATCCGCTTGGTAACCACATAGATCGTGGACTCCCAACAATCTGCCAGTTTATGTTTGTTCCGGAGACGGAGGTTACGTACGAGGACTCGATCCCCGACATGTAGTGTAGATTCTCTGACAACTCTATCAAATCGCTTCTTATTTTTCTCTGCAACCTTGCGAGAGTTTTCTATGGCAACCTGATAGCTTTCTTGAGATTATCTGAGATTTCATGTTCCTCACATATTGAGAATGTGAATTGGATCCATTTCCTTTGAAATGGCAATCCTAAGGCTATATCTATGGGTAACCTTGGTTGTCTTCCAACATTAACTTGTACGGGGAGAAACTGTTAACATCATTCCTTGTGGAATTGTAAGCATGAGTGAGAGGTTTGACATGGTTTCGCCACTGTGTCTTCTCTGTCTTTTAGAGTGCCTAACATGAGTGTTTGATTGTACCGTTCAACAGGATTTCCCCTGGGATGGTAGGGCTTGTTCTCACCTTGCAGATGCCAAACAATGCACATAGCTCTTTGATGGTATTACACTCAAAGTCGCCACCCTTGTCGCTATGAAGCAGTTCAGGAAAACCATAATGGACCAGGAAGTGTTCCCATAAGTTTTTAGCAACAGTGTTGGCCTTCTGGTCTCTGGTAGGAATAGCTACGGCTATTTAGTGAAATGATCCGTAACGACAAGAATATCCTTAGTGTTCCGGCTGTCTGGCTCTAGTGAAAGGAAATTCATACAGACCAACTCAATTGGTCTAGTGTTCTGGATGTTCAATGGGGCAACTTTGTCCGGCTGGGTCTTCCTTTGAACACATTGCTCACATGTTCTCAGTTTTCTCTCTACATCTGAGAAAAGTAAAGAACAAAATGAAGATCAGATGTTCTGATCTATTTCTGACATTTACCTATATTTCACAGCAGTGTTATATGTTTATTAATGAATTTGGATATACAAAAAATGGACATCAGGAAATTGAATAAATTGAATAACATTATACATTGAATAAATACCTAATGTTGTATAGAAATGATTCACCACAAGAGCATTTGAAAGTTATGAGAATATGAGAAACTGAGAGCTATGCTAAAGGCATTTTTGATGGTTACACAGTGAACAGCAAAAAGATAAGTTGAGGCCCAATGCCCATGTCTACCTCCAGAACACCGCTCCCCAGCCGGGCCCGTGTACCCACACTTAAATAAAAAAGAAGCTTTAGGTGTAATGAATGTAAATACAAATTTGCTGCCGGATAGACACAAATGTTAACTCAATGTATGGTAAGATATTGACACTGTATCATAGATTCATGAGATGCACATTGCTTCTATATGAGAAAAATGCCAACAGCAACAGTAAACAAGCAAAGCACAATTAATAAACTCAAGTGCAATAGGTTAAGTAGGCCTATTTGTCACTCACACAACTGGACAAAGGTAATGAATTCAGTTGTCATGTATGCGGATTGCTCGGGCAAGTCAGTTAAAGTTGAGGGAGCGAACAGCCTCCCGAATCGTCAAATAAAACTCTTGAGCTTGTGGTATGTTTGTGGGGAAAGGCCTGACTCTAACATGATCACATTACAGAGGTCAAATACGTCTTGGTCGCAAGGGATGGTTGAAAGGAACTTGCATGCCCGTTTGCAGGCACCGAGTTTGCCGTGTGGAACGACAAAATCCTCAGAGCCCCACAGCTGTGGTACAATATATCTTTGTTGGCCGGATGCGATGGTTGTTCCACACTGCCTTGATCTTATCCAGGTCTTCCTAAAATGAAAAAAATCAAACAAACAGAGAACTATCAAATAGATATTAATGAGTTTCAGTTTTAATGACATTATGTTTTTATTGACTAGTGATTGCAAACATTTCCACCACAATGCGGCCTTACTCAGTGCATCCAATGTGTGTCAAACTAAAGCACCTTATAGAGACTACCATATTGGCCCCGGTGCAATGAGGGGTCTTAAGCCCTCTCAGTTGTATTTTATTCCCCCTCTGTTTAAAGGTGCAGTGTGTAGAATTTAGTGCCATCTAGCAGAACGGACTTGGCAGAAATGGAATATAATATTCATAAGTCTGTATTAATTAGTGTATAATCCCATGAAAATAAGAATGGTTGTGTTTTCGTTTCCTTAGAATGAGCCATTTATATCTCCATGGGGGCTGGAGCCCCTTCCACAGACGCCGACATGTTACCCCGCCATGTTTCTACAGGAGCCCAGAACGGACAAACCAGACACTGGCTCTAGAGAGGGATTTTGGCATTTTTCGCAAGTTTCACGGCCACCGTAGCTTCTCCTACACGTAGGGGAATGCAGTTGGTTGCAATCTGCAACCTCACCATTAATGGCTGCTAATGGCCGCTAAATTCTACACACTGGCATTTTAAGCTTTATGTATCTATAGAAAAATAGCAAAAACAACGAAATTATTGGTTCGAGATTGCTTAGCTGTTGTTTCGGAACCATGGACAGCGCTGTTTGTTGTGTGTGGTGGGTGCATGTGCATACTGTAGGTGCTGCGCTGTCCATAGTCACAGAGCGGAGGCGATCGATAGACAGACCGAACACATCACTTAGTTCGGTTTCTTAGCCTGCTTGCTTTTCGTGGTTGTAAAGGACTTTCGGTCCTAATTCCATTTCCCCCCCATTGTAGCAATCCACAGACACAAGGGAAATGACAGGAAAGTGAGAGATAGAGAGGGAGAGAGAGAGAAAGAGAGAGAGAGAGAGAGGGAGCTGCATGCCCCAAACAGCTGTTTCTACGATTGATTGATTGATTTTTGTCAGTGCTCTGATTAATAAATGTATTTCTTTGACTTTGAAACAGTAGCCTTACATTGTTGCTGTTATTTCGCCTTCTGAGGCTATTGCATGGTTAAATCAATGAATTTTATTTATGAAAAAAATTGCCCCCTCGCAATTTTTAACAACCACCCCCATTCACTTCATCCTGGCCCCGGGCCTGATGCCATAACGTGTTTTTAAAAATGGTCACATAAAAAAACTTCCCAAATGCACTTTGTGAAAAAATGCTATAAAGTGGGGATAGTTCACACACGGTAGTAGCTTAAGCCACAGGGTTTCTTCAACCTCACCGGAATAATGTTCCGAAAACTCAGCTGCACAAGAGATTTGTCCAGGTAGCCACCAACAAACAGGGCTTCGTCTTTCATTTCGCCCAAGAATTGTATCCAGTCCTCCGTTCCATCTTTGCGCAGGATCGCCCACCAACTCTCGATTCTTTGATTAGAAGTACCGGTTGAAAACGATGTGATCTGTTGTCAATGTCATGGCGGCGGAGGAAGGTTTGGATGTCTCGTACCACATTTTCAGTTCCCAGATCCGCCCGGATAATCCGAGGACGGCGACCAGTCTTGCTCCACAGCCTCCACAAAGTAGTCTCCTATGACATGTGGATCGCTTTCAACCAGATGATTTTGCAGGAAAAGCCATCTATGCAACCATTTATGCAAATTCCATAGGGCTTTAACTTATCATATGAATCAACGTGCCAAATATAGTTTGGTCCCGGACCAAAATACTGTCTCTGGGTTCGAGGCATAGCTGGGGAGTTTGGATCCAGAGATGCAAGGATTAAACGAACATCGTCCTTTTTTGCATTGATCCCATTCTTCAGGCATTAATTATGCATCCACTTGTAGCCATGTAGTCTCCCAGGTCCTTCCAGCTCCTGCTTGATGAAGTCGCCGACTTGCCCAATGTCCACATATTGTTTGCGTTTCAACCCGTGCATTTTAAACAGCCGAATTAAATTTTACTACATTAATGATGACGCTGAGATTGCAGGATATAATTATAATTCATCCCAAGATTTAAATTTAATTAAATGTAATTTATCCATGCTTCATGCATGATAATAGCCCTACGGAGCTCGTCCGGTCAGTAAACAACAGATTCCGTATCTTGTACCACACAATAATAAAGTTGTGGCCACGACTTAATTATCTCGTTCCCAAGCCTTATTAACTCGTGGCCACGCATTACTAACTCGTGGCCATGCAATAATATTTTTCCCCCCAATATCACCAGGGGGGCTCCGTAACGTAATGTGATTATATAATCCTAATTACATGTAATCGGTTCATACCCAGTTCATAGAGATTTAGGGCTCCAACAAAAATCACTTGATTCTGGGATCATTATACGTTAAACTATAATCACAATTTAAATTGTTCCATGATGTGATGCATATTTCATCACCGGTAAAAATGTGTCAGGGTTATTCTAACAGTGTTCTATCAGTCCTCTACCCAAAATCTACATGCACTGGTGTATTTGCATTCGTTGCCATATACCCAACACTGGAAGAGATTTTTGTCCCAAAATCAAAATATGAGTCATAACCTTCACATTTAGTAGTTTTATGACACTGGTTTACATATTTTTCAAAGTTGTGGTTGTTTTACCAAAACTAGTTCTGACAGACAACTCTTAGATTTACTTTAAATGATCGTTATTTATTCAGCATAATTTGAGTTTGGGCGTCTGAACAGCAAACATAGGCATGCTTAATGAGCTAGAAATTTAGGAGTGATGAGCTCAAATCCCCCCAGTAGAGCCCGACAGGTGGATGCAGGGGAGATGGAGGGAGCACACCAACGCAGCAAAGCAGGCAGCAAAGCAGGCAGCAAAGCAGGCAGCAAAGCAGGCAGCAAAGCAGGCAGCAAAGCAGGAAGCAAAACAGGTAGGGCAAGAGAGATTGGCTGCTTAAATCGGTCGACCAAATAAGGGTGTGGAAGCATGTGGCGCCGTCAAGTTGTCTGAAGAACACAAGCTACTCTATCTATCTATCTATCTATCTATCTATCTATCTATCTATCTATCTATCTATCTATCTATCTATCTGTCTGTCTATCTATCTATCTATCTATCTGTCTATCTATCTATCTATCTATCTATCTATCTATCTGTCTATCTATCTATCTATCTATCTATCTATCTATCTGTCTGTCTGTCTATCTATCTATCTATCTATCTATCTATCTATCTATCTATCTGTCTATCTATCTATCTATCTATCTATCTATCTATCTATCTATCTATATATCTGTCTGTCTGTTTGTCTGTCTATCTATCTATCTATCTATCTATCTATCTATCTATCTATCTATCTATCTATCTATCTATCTATCTGTCTGTCTATCTATCTATCTGTCTGTCTATCTATCTATCTATCTATCTATCTATCTATCTGTCTATCTATCTATCTATCTATCTATCTATCTATCTATCTATCTATCTATCTATCTATAGCTAACCCTGGGTCACATAGGTACTAATTCAGGAAATAA
>OMKR01105582.1:0-10841 GCA_900302355.1 Cyttopsis rosea | reverse complement strand
TTGCTTTCAAATTTACTTGTGTTAATATAAAATATGGTAATATGACCTGCCAACGGCAACACGGCAAACACCATTTCACAGACATTAAGGTGAAATAAACTTTAGAAGAATCGAAGAAGAATCATTTATTTTCATTTATTAATCACACATTTACCACGTGGATGCGGAGGGTGACACACACACACACACACACATGCAGGAGTGGCGAACGATGAGATACAGTCTCTGCATTTATCCCATCCTGGCCGTCCTTCCTCCAGGGGCAGCCAGGAGCAGTGGGCAGCCCTCACTTCGTCGGCGCCCGGAGACCAATTCCTGGTCCAGGAAGTGTTCTGCATGTTTTTAGTCGGGTCCTTATATTGGAGGAGACCCATGTGAACACGGGGAGAACGTGCAAACTCCACACAGAAAGGCCCCTGATTGGGAGATAACCCACCGGAGCACGGTGCCAACAGCGCCCCAGGCGGGAATCAACCCCAGGACCTTCTTGCTGTGAGGCAGCGGTGCAAGCACTGTGCCACCGTGCCCATAAAGCACTGGTATGGCAACTGCATGGAAGCTATTACTGTACTCTTAACAGTATTACTAGGACATATTTCACATGGTGCAGAGGTATTTTAAGAACATTTATTGTGCAAAACGCAAAATAAAAAAAAATACAAAACATGTCCTCAAGTAACTTCCATCTCTGAAAAACACTTTTTCATGAAATACAATAAAATCAAGCTGCACAAAGTGAAAATAAAAACAGACTTCAAATATTTGTTGTTATTTATTCCCCCTTTTGTGCCAGTTAAAATATAAAAAAAATCTTGCCGAGTGTTGCATCTCATGCGCGACTCTACTGCGCATGTTGGAGTTTTGCGCTTCAGTCACGGAGCCGAGAGATGCCATTTTCTCTGGAATATCACCCTTAAATGGCTTCAATAAAAACTTTTGATATAAAAGTTTTTTTTTCTATTTATTAATTGCATTGAGGCTGTTTGGTGCTTGTAGCGAGGAAGCAGATGAAGGATTTGGACATGGTGATATAGCATGCGTGGCGTGATTGGTCCAGTGATTATTTAAGTTGCAACTCCAGGTTATTACTTGTATAAATTCTTATATATAATAACAGACACAAAATGTTTCATTTTGACGTTGCTCCCCCTGTGCTGTTCAGCACGGTATTGTCAAAATCCATATCGTTTTCTATACCGTTTATACTGCCCCAATTATTAGTATTATTTTAATTTAATTTGAATATATTTAACACCTCTTTAACATGCTCTTTGTTTTACCCGGAAATAAAATTGAGACAAAAAAACACCCACGTCACTTTTATGTGGGTCACTGTACCCAATCCGATGCAGAACTTCATGGTCCAGCGCAAGTTATGGAATGGAATTTGGATCAGCACGTGGATTGGCGATGTCAGTCCGATGAGTGATTCAGTGGCTGAGTCAGTATCGGCACCCGATATTGGATCGGATCGGTCCCATCTCTATGAATTTATTTTGGGTTTATGCTTGTTCTTGATGGGAAACTGGAGGCAGAATTTTCTAAATTTGGACAGTGAGTCTTGGTGTTACTGGAACGCAAACGAGACATGTATTGACTCACACTGTCATAATGGTTGCCGATTGATTGGAATTTATGTGAAATGGAAAAAAGGGCTAACAATGTTGTTGACTCTAGATTCCCTACATGTCTAATTTCTTTATTTGCTCCCTTTGCCTCGCTCTCTGGTCTCATCATTTTTCCAGTATCATGTTGACGGTCACAGAGCCCATTTCTATCTGGACGATGCCCCTGCAGCCAATGCTGTCCACAAATGTTCTCACAAGATCACAGACACAGACGGTTATAAGGTATGTTCGAGTGAGGCAGGAGTATCGATTGGCAATACCATGCCTGGTCTATTCTCAATTTTGTAGAACATATTCTGCTGTAATTTTTTTGTATCTTAGAGGTCTAGCATGGCGCTCTGTATATAACCACTATGTACTAATTAACAAGTGGTTGGTTGTTCATTTCCAAATGAATTGTTGTTTTAGCCTTATTTGTGGTATTTACATCTTTTCTTTATTTCTATATATTTTTTTCTTTGATGATTGCTTCATTGCAGAATTTTGTGCCTTTTATAAACAACTAGCAATTGATCCAAGTGGGATTGCAAGCTCTCCAACTGTCTATGCTCTTTCACGATCCGTGTGTCTCCTTTAGGTGGAGGTTCATATGAACTTCAGCTCCCCTCCTCCATTTCTCCTCATGGATCTGAAGCCAGAAAACATAGAGCACTTAAAGGTGAGCTAGATGGTGGAGTCTGCAGGTAGAGGTGCTTTGGGGTGCCACTGCATTTCTGTAATTGCCTCTTTACCTTTCCTCCAGCAATGCATGGCAAAGCGATTTGATGGCTCCCTGCAAGCGCTTGATCTGAACAACATCCGAACTGACCCAGGTAATGTTAGTGCTGTAAAGCCATGCAGATATTTCATGGTATTGGTTAATAGTTTGCCACAATGCATCGCAAAACTAATTATCATGTTTATTCAAAATAATTGTTTAAATGTTTTCTCATTCAGATCTGGTGTCCCAGAATATTGAAGTTATCCTGAACAGAAAGACAAATATGGAAGCTGTCATCAAGATTATCGAAGAGAACATTCCGGAGGTGAGGCCTGTATAATGAACCTTTTTTTAAATCTAATCTCCACCAGTACATTAAGCTAATGATGAAAATCCAATACACATTGCTCTTGAAAGAACTGTTTTATATATATATATTGAAAAGCATGCTTAACTTGACTTCACGTGCCTTTTGTCTCCTTCACTGTTTGCCTGTTAGCTGGAGTGCTTAAATTTGAGCAACAATCGTATTCACAAGCTGGATGACTTGTCCGGTTTGGTCAACAAAGTGCCTAACCTGAAGACCCTCAACCTCTCCAACAATGAGGTGGGATTAACTGTCAAAAATGTAGATGGATGGGCAGATATGTGATTATTTTATCCTCATCAAAGAATAAAGTTTAGGTTTAAAAATACCAGAGTTCTCCATTAATGGCACACTACAAGATTTTCTCCGAAAATCGCTGTGTGGTTGACAGTGTCTTCTTTTTTTTATTTTCTTTTTTTCTTTCAGCTCAAGACCGATCGAGAGCTGGATAAAATCAAGGGGCTAAAGCTGGTTGAGCTGTGGCTCGAGAGGAACCCTTTGAGTGACTTCTTCAAAGACCAGGCTTCCTATATCAGGTCAGTCAGCGATCGTGGCAGTGGGCTGTCTAAATGGGTTTGTTTAATACTTGTTCTGACTGTGAAATGCCATACGTGACATTAAACAATACACATTGTCAACTTGTAACAATGTTTGCATACACACAAGTCTCACCCTGCCTGTAACTTTTGAAGCATCTGTTCAGGAGCCTAGGTTGGCCCAAATGAACCAGCATTAACCGTTTCTTATCCTTCAGCAGAGTTTGTGTCTCAGGTGCATAGTTTAGGCCTCACTTCGCTGCTAACTTTTTCTGTTGACTGCAGCTTAACATTCTTTCTAAGGTTTGCGTAATATGACAGGCGTTTGTGTCGCAGATCCAGATTCTTCTTTTCACTCAAGCTCCCCATAGGTTGAATGGCCATCTTCTCTCTTACTGCAGTTTGTTTTCGCCCTCCTTGCTACTTTAAAGTCTCATGTGATGTTGTTCCCAGCACTCCCTCTGCCGAAGTTCCTGCTAGTCTTCCCATTGAACTTCAGAAAAGACAAACACCATCACCACAGATAAAGCACTGCAATGTATTATCTGGCATGACACATTCTAGGACTACACGCCTGCAATGTAGCACAAAGGACTAAAATGCAAACTGCCTGTGCGAGCTTAATCTGAAACTGCCACTAGTGGAGTCCTTTTAAAGTAAAAAGTGGGTTGGTTACTGGAGAGAAGGCTACACTCAACATTGTGCCTTAAGAATATACAGTTTGGACCATTCAAAGTAAAAACAACCCCACTGGTGATGGCCACTGATTGATTCCCCTCCCCTCGAGTCAATTTCACCCAGTTGGCATCCTGCAGCTGGCCAGTATGGAAGGCTGGTTAGCCTATGACGGGTAAGATCCCACCTTGAAACCCTGGGACAACCTAAGGCAGGCACAGTCACGATTACTTGGCCATGAAGTCACTGTGAGCACAGACTCTATGGAAACAAGTGACGACATGGAGAAGATATGAAGACATGGAAAAAGCCGCTTGGTTGAGAGGTGGAGGAGGGAAAAATGTCCATATCAAACCAAATGAAATCAGCGATGAGGCCAAAAGGAATCATGGCTTTTCATCTGATCTGGCAGTTGGTGCTCTTTGGCCTAAAGGAAGTGTCACTGCTGCTCTCGGAGAGTGTCAGTGGCAGATATCTTTGCTTATGAAAGAAGATAAAATGTTCTGTACCAGGAAACAATGCAGTTTTCTCTGAAATATGTTCAAATGAACCAAATATGGAAATGGTACCTCTCCCCATTTGATGTCTGTGACCAATATAAACCCAGCTCAGTCAGATACTGTTTCACATCATTTTGGAGAACATGATCACTTGAATACCTCAAGATTACCCCCTCAGTAGTCAGAGGTTTGGGGCCAAAAGTAGCTTTGCCACAAGTGGCCAACCGGTGCAGTTGGCGCCAGACCAGAACTTCTTTCGATTGAGGTATGATGTGTTAGTTACATAGTTCCACCCTACACACAGTGTAGCTTTAGCAGAGGGGTTGTAGCTTGCAGGAAGAGCTATGGGATTGCTGGGACCGACTCACCTCCAGTGTCGCTATCCTTCTTGATTTGCTTTGCTCTCTGGAGCCCCCCTTTGCTGGTTGCCGTAGGATTAAACAAGATGGATGGATTTTTCCCTCGGCGGACCCCAGGCCTACATTGGCACCCCTCCTAAATGGCTAACTATTTTTAGATAAACTTTTTTAGATGTTTGTAAGACCCCCATCTTTGGTTTGCGGCGATCCAGAGTCCACCTTTCTCCAACAATTGTCAAGACAATTGTCATTGCTAATCGCCAGCTCAGACTTGTATGTAGTTGGTCTGTGTTTGTGTAATTGTATGTATATGTGCGTACCTGCCTGGTTTGCTGCTTGGTGTTTTTAAATCTGCGTGTTGGGGAGAAAGGTGAGTATATCTGCCTGGTAAGTACACTACGGGGCGATGCAGATGTCATAGCAGACACACAAAACAGGAGGGAGTCATTTCTCTTAAGTGCTTGCTTGTATAGTAGTATCTACTTGTGTTAGTCTTGCAGCACTTTTTTTTTTTCTTCAGTTAAGCTTTTTTTTTTTTATTGGAAGCATTTGGCAAAAGGGAACAGGCATAAAATCACATTGTGTACCGGTAATAATTATTAAATAGTATGGCATCAATGACGTCTGTAGCTGATAATCTGTTTAGGTGATATGGATTTTTTGATGAATTGCCATTTTGAGTGATTAAGCACATCATACTAAAGAAAACAATTCATGGACTGGCCTCATGTTGGTCTCTTAACTGGCTGTACCCATGAACTCAGCCTGACCACATAGACATAACCAGAGTATCGCTACATCCTGCTGTTGGTGCATCTGTAAACTTCAGCTGTTGTACAAGAGTCATTTTCATTTCAAGAGGAATATATTGAATTCAGGTCTCTAGTCTCCAAGCCTGCCAATGCCAAAGGATTTAATTTTATTGTGTCGGGAGGCTACAACTCATGCTAACGTGCAATGTTCCCCGTGTCTTGTTTAAATGACACACTTGAAACCAATGGGTGCTCTCAAATATTAAGTTAATCTGCTGTCAAAAGCCAATTCCTCACTTACATTTAAATGAAAAAAGATTGTGTTGTAAACGTGGCCAACAATTGATTAAGGACATTTCTATAGGTGACTTTGCTGTCCTCTCAGTTTGCAATAATTCTGCTTTTCCTGTGTTTGTTCCCACGCAAGTGCTGTGCGGCAGAGATTCCCCCGGCTCCTCAAGTTGGTATGTCGGACATTTGGACCTTTGAAGCATAATTTCTTCCACATTTGCATAGGAAACTAACAACACAAACAATCAATGCATGTTTGAAAAATTGTCTCTTTCTATCCTCAGAGGAGCCACATTCTTCTGTCTGCTTTCCCATTACTGTTTGTGTTTCTATGTTTTTGCTTGTTTTTAGGATGGCCACAGTCTCCCCGCACCCATCGGTTTTGATGTGGAAGCACCCACTGCCATCCCCCCCTGCAAGGTAACCCCTAATTTTGATTCATGTTGATTTTTCTTTTGAGGGCCTTACTTGGTCATGGAAGCCTATCTCTTAACACAGGGCAGTGCAGGTTTATTGCTGTCCAATATGGTTCTCGTTGCATTTCATTGTGCTACTCTTCCACTGCACGTGAAAAGTCTGGTGATGCATACTTGCCGCACCTGGAGAAAACCTTTTTTGTTTTCCAATCATTTTACAGGGCAGCTGTTTTGCCTCTGACGAAATCAAGGCAATCATCCTACGCTTCCTGCAACAGTGAGTTTCTCCATTTCGTGCAAATTCTTATGATTGTGAAGAGCATACCGGCCTCTTGGCTTCTACATTACAGGGTTGGCAGTGTCTTTACCTCTTAGCCTATGCACACTAAATGTGGAGCTAACAAATGAGAAAGCAATCCTACTATGCATCATCCATTGTAGTATCCACAACAGCATATTGATGAGTACTTATTTGCAATAAAATAGGATCATTTCATTTGTAGTCACCAGGTGTACGGTCAACAGCTGATGTCACTATAAACTGTATGTCACATTGTACATGGCTGTTTTCCAGATATTACAGCATATATGACTCGGGGGACAGACAGCCTCTCCTTGATGCTTACCACGATGGAGCGTCGTTATCCATCATGACGCCCTATTCTACCCAGAATCCCTCCAGGTGAAAACACATTTGATAAACTAGTTCCCTTCCCTTTTATTCACTGTTAATTTCCAAGATTTTTAAATACCTTTAAACAACCATCAGAGGTGTTGACAGTGACTGCACCCTTTCTCCCCCGCAGGAGTAGTCTTGGAGAGTATCACAAAGACAGTCGCAACTTGAAACGCGTTAAAGATTCCAGTGAGTTTTCCCATTCATTCTGCTGTCCTCTTACAGGCCTTATATTGTTTTCTTCCATTTCAATTAATTGTACCTTGTCATGTATTGTGCATACCATTTTATTTTTGTATATTCTATTTATCTTCTATAATTTAACCCCTCACCCCACAGCAATTCGTTTCCGCCTACTGAAGCATACACGGTTGAACGTAGTGGCTTTCCTTAACGAGCTCCCGAAAACGCAACACGACACGGCCTCCTTGACTATTGATGTTAACACCTACACAGTGAGTTCACATCTTAATCCTGCATGCAGAAATGTGTACAATTTCCACCAAATAATTTCCTTGTGTTAATCCTAAATTTTGTTTTCCTTCTCAAGAACACATTACTGTCATTCACAGTTAGTGGAGTGTTCAAAGAAGGTAAGCAACGACAAGTTATATTTTATCAGCGACTGCCAAAGTGAAATTTCAGTCTGCCAAAAAAAGAAAAGTCTGAATTCCAGGGTAGAAAATGCCTCTGCAGGTTCTGGTTCACGTTGAGTCTTCATGATGTCTTACTAAATACAGTTTGAGAAGACTTAACACCAGGGGTGGAACAAGAGAATTGGGGTTCCCAACATAATACAGACAAGAAAAAATATGACATAGCAAAATCACATCTTTATTCTTGTCCTTAAGCAGCAAAACATAACAACAAAAATGTATATATATTTACTTTATTAATCACATTTTTCCTTCAACAATATGAATACAATTTTTGATTTTCAGTTTTCCTCATGAAAACATAAAACAAAATAAATAAAAAAATCTATCATAAAATCTGTGTTATGCGTGTCTCCTTGCAGTGGATGGGAAATCACGAGACTCAACAATGGCCTTCTCCCGAGTCTTTATCACAGTCCCCGCTGGAAATTCTGGGTAAATCAGTCAGCCCCCTATGGCATATAATGGCACTTCACTCCCTTAAAAAGTATAGAATAACCAAATCAAATAACCAATTTAAAATATAGTTTATTTGATTGAAAATGATAATGGGTGGTTTTATATTGGTAGGAATCCCTTGGACATTGGCATTCTACATTGACAGGCTAACCGTTTAATTTTGATATGCAATTAACATTTTTGTACAAGTACTCCAACACACACTTCTTAATTTGCTTGAATACTCTGCATTACAGTCTTGTAATAATGTATAAATTCTCCCTCTTTTGCTACTGCAGTTTGTGTATAGTAAACGATCAGATGTTCATCCGGATGGCTACAACAGAGGAGATCCGCCGAGCGTTTGTTGCTCCTGCTCCCACTCCCTCATCCAGCCCTGTGCCCACCCTCACGGCACCACAGCAGGAGATACTGACCGCATTCTCCCAGAAGTCGGGGATGAACCTCGAGTGGTCCCAGAAGTAAGGGTTATTTTGTGTTCACTTGTCTACTAATGCAGTACCGAAAACTGTTTCGAAATGTGTGCTGAACTTGACTTCATTCTAATTGTATAATTCTCTGCCGCAGGTGTTTACAGGACAATGAGTGGGACTTCAACAGAGCTGCTCAAATTTTTTCTCAGTTAAAGGTGACGAGCGATTCTAATCTGTGCAATGAGTTTATGGTGATATATACTCATATTCCAATAGACATTTTGACATTATTGACACTGAACTTACTTGACTCTCTGTGTGCTCTTCTCTCCGCAGGCGGATGGCAAGATCCCTGATATTGCATTTTTAAAGTGAATTTCTATGATGACGATAATTTGTGGGGAATTCTAATTGAGATCCACTAAATTATCGAATAAAATGTGATGCTATGTGTGAAATGGGGATTTCCAGTGAAGAATTTTTATTTTAGCTACATTTTGTTGTATTTCTGCCATTTTCTGCCTTTATTTTATTTGGATATCCAACTCCAACTGTCTCCAACTGTTGGAAATATTCAGTTCAAGTGAGAAATTTTCTTGACTAATACTTTCTTCAGATGACCAATGTCACAGTTTGAGTTAAACTGATAAATATATATACGCTTTGCTTGTTATTGTAACCTTAGGGTTTGTTTTTTTTCCATTTGTATAGTATTCTAGTCCCTGATTTGATAGAAATAAAACCAAATGGCCAGTGTCTTTACTTGTGAATTACCTTTTGTTTTGTCATTACATTGAAAGAAAGTACCGGTAATATATAGTATTTTTTACAGTAACCGTATAATCAAATTATTGTACTATTCTCAAAATCTCACTCTTAAGTTTGAAGTCAATGAAGCCTTTGTGAAATTAAATTAGGACTGACTGATATATATTGTCTCTCGAATTCAAGCAAAACAGCCTAGACTGACATTTGGCGTGCACTGTACTGCTCCACCTTATTATTTTACCTCCTGTGGTAAGATTAGATAATACTTTGTTAATCCCTTGTTTTGCCTTAGTACTTGTTTCCAAATTGGCTGGACACCATTGTTGACAGTGTTGTAGAGAGGATTGGAGTGTGTCCTTGAGTTGGTCGTGTCACCACAAGGTTTTGTAATGCCTACTTCAGCAGCCATCTGTGTACAGTGTAAATATTATTGCGAGCACTGAACGCTGTGAAGAAACCATAGATATGGCCCTGGTGATACTACACTGAGGTCTGTATCAAACCTACTGAGGTCTTCAGGAAACGATGCAGAACTCTCAGGAGCCAGGACAATGGAAGCACAGCCTCCACCTGAAGGACCCTTTTTACACATGTATGGTGACCTGCAAAACTATGTACCTTTGATAATCGATCACTCTTCTGGTTCAGTCAAATTGTTTAAAAATCAACAGATGTTGAATGAAGCACTATACAGTGTATTAAAGTCTAAACAAAAAGTACTTTTAATAATAATAATAATAATAATAATAATAAAAACAATGTTACTCTAGGGTCAAATGTTACACATGCTGGGGCAAGACTGCACAAGAATAACCAAAGTCCCTAACTTTGCAGCCAAGTTGATGCAAAACCTAATTACCACGATGCAAATTCTTATTCTTCTTAAGCCAAGAAAATTTATAACGGTCCCCGGGGATAATAATAATATTTTCTTTCTTCACCAATGTTTAAATAACTTAAAAATGTTCTAATTATGTTTTACTTCGTACATATAACAACACGGCCTATTATCTATCCCGAGTGGCGTGCCAGGAGGAAAAACGTGCGCCGAGACCTTACAAAGATGGCGTCCTTCGCGTGTCTCCAGGAACTCGCTGCCGCGGTGACGTCATGACGCACCGCACCAGCAGTTCACGTAACGTACGATAACAATAAACAACCCCCTGAAACGAGAGAAACGCGCAGGGACCCGTCTCCGACCGTAAGCAATTACAGCTGGAAAATATGAACTGATACGACCGAGGGACGTCGGGCTGTTGCGTCTTACGACCCGGCTTTGGGACTCTCGTCGGCCCCGACGCAAAGAATTTCGGAGTTTCGGTGACAAGAGAGAGAGAGGACCGGAGGGACGGCGTCGCCCCCCCCATCCCAGCAGCTCGCCGCGCGTCTCGTTTCCTTCCCAAACACCCTCTGTTGGTCTGTTATGCGGTTTCCAGAGGACCGTCTTCCCACTCGTTCTCCCGCTCCGCCTCTGCGCTCCCTCGCCCCGCCGTCTCCGGCCCCGGCCCCGGCCCCATGTCTCGCTGGCTCTTCCCCTGGTCGGGCTCCATCAAGAAGCGGGCCTGTCGGTACCTCTTCCAGCACTACCTCGGCCACTTCCTGCAGGAGCGGCTGAGCCTGGACCAGCTGGGCTTGGACCTGTACG
>OMKR01105562.1:3093-18414 GCA_900302355.1 Cyttopsis rosea | reverse complement strand
CCAGGTGCAAAGGGAGGGGTTGAGACCCAGGATCCTGAGCTTTGGGACGAGCTTAGCGGGCACAATTGTGTTGAATGCTGAGCTATAGTCAATGAACAGCATCCTCACGTATGTGTTCCCCTTGTCCAGGTGGGAGAGGGCAGTGTGAACTGCCAGGGAGATGGCGTCGTCCGTAGATCTATTGGGGCGGTATGTGGGTGCTGACTAGCCGCTCAAAGCACTTCATGATGGTAGAGGTCAGTGCTACAGGGCGATAGTCATTCAGGCAGGTGATGGGATGTTTCTTCGGTAGTGGTACAATGGTGGTTTGTTTGAAGCAGGTGGGGACTGTCGACTGGATCAGGGAGAGATTGAATATGGAGGTGAATACCTCCGCCAGCTGATTGGCGCACGCTCTGAGGACACGGCCTGGAATGCCATCCGGCCCTGGCGACTTCCGAGGGTTTACTCTCTTGAGAGCTCTCCTCACGTCAGCCGTGGACAGGGACAGAGTGCAGTCATCCCGGTCCTCAGCAAGCCTTACAGCAGGGAAGGTGTTGCTCGCCTCAAACCGTGCGTAGAAGGTGTATGGGGGGGATGGGGGGGATAAGCCTCCTTGCTTTTGAATTCAATTAATGATTACATGACTTGACTACATTTTACCTGCTGACGCTGAAGAGACTTAGTTTTAGAGTACTTCGTTTATAACATAATATTAAAATAAATGAAAGTAAAATGATACATACTGTATAAGAACAGTAAAAACTAATTGGAAGGTGAAATCAATCATTTCAACAAAAAAAGTTGTGCAGAAGGAGCCATTAAACTGCCTAGCAAACATTCAACATAAATGCAATAAAACTCAATAATATAATAAACAAATACACACAAAGGGACTAATGAAAAAAGTCACTGAAAAACACAAACCACTTTGATTCTTTGAATTGATCTTGTAATCAGGTCTAAAGACCTGTAATCTTTCTATATTTGATAGCCGTGCCATTTGGCCAGTGCCCTAAATGCATCTAATTTAGATTTCCAGCACTATCCATTAATTCCAGAGAACACCTGAGTCCTTATAATGAGTTCTGGATTCAAGAACCCTCCTCTTGACTTGATGATGAAGGTGGAGACGAGCAGTCACCCTGATGATGTGATTTCCTGTCTTCCAGATATGAGAGGCTTCATGACGGCTCACGGCCAGCCTGACCAGTCCAGATCCGCTCGATACATTCTGAAGGACTACGTTAGCGTAAGCATATTACCTTTATTTGCATAGCACCTTTCATATATGACATATAACTCAAGGTGCTTCACATTCAAAGAAGGCCGTCAGATAGCGACAATCGAAGCAAAGCAAGCAGCAAGATGCATTTACAAAAAGGAATTATAAAACAACTAAAATAATGAAAGATTTTAAAACAGGGTAAGAATAACAATGAAAGATAAAATAAAAACATTAAAAGAATAAGCATTAGTTAAAAGCAAGATTAAAAAGGTATGTTTTCAAATGTCTTTTAAAAATGTCCACTGAGCCAGACAGTGGCAGGGTATTCCAAAGCCTGGGGGCGGACACACTAAAAGCAGCATCTCCCATCTTCTTTGTGGAAACCTTTGGGACATTTAGAAGGCATGCTGCAGATGACCTTAGGGAATGAGGGGGGGACATAATATGAAAGACAATCCGTGATGTACGGCGGGGCCAAACCATGTAGTGCCTTAGTCTTATTCTTGGTGGGGGATGTATTGTAGCATCAAAAAAGACACAGAAGTGATCGGAGATGGCCATATCGGCAACCTTCGAAACATGAAGTCTAATTTGTGACCAAATTTGTGAGTAGGCTCATTTACAAATTGAGTCGAGTCAAAAGAAGTTAGTAAATTGAGGAAGTCAGAGGCAAAGGAGTTGGATGGGTCATTAATGTGAATGTTAAAATCACCTGCAATAATAGTTCTATCAAACTGCAGAACAATTGTGGATAATAAGTCAGAGAAATCTGGTAGGAAATTGTTGTTTTGTTTTGGGGGATGGTAGACAACAACATAGTAGATGGGATTCTCACAGTCGATTCTGAACATAAGCAACTCAAAACTTTGGAAATCATCGGTGTTGATGGGAGTACATATAAAATCGTTTTTAAAAACAGCAGCAAGGCCACCACCACTGCCAGCCAGTCTTGGGGAGTTCAAACACGTGTAGTTGGGAGGACAAAGCTCACCCAGAGGGCAGTTGTTCCCAGGCTTCAGCCACGTTTCAGATAGTAGAAAAAGTCTAGGGCATTTTATATTGAATGACCTTATTACTATAAGGTCATTCAATATAAAAGTCTTATTTAGAAGCGATCTGGTGTTAAGGAGTGCAAATTTCCCAGAGGGGGGGGGGGGGGCTGTCTGGACTGCAGTCGTTTGCAGGGAATATGGATCAGAGTTCTGGAGTTGACATGAGACAGGTGATATTTGGCTGAAGTGGCAACAGATGGAGAAAAGGAGGGATTAATGTGGACAGGAATATGACTAGTGGTGCATTAAATGGTTAACCGGAGGACCCTCACTGGCAGGAGGCTTGTGGGGCCAGGAGGGGGAGTGCTTGCAGTGGACAGTACTCTGAGGAGACACTGTAGAGGGAGGTACCAGGGTGTGAGTGTTGATTGTAAATAGTCACGTGGACAGGATTGCACAGCATGTTGAAAATTAGCAGCCAGCATGCGGCTCCCCAGCTTGTTTGGGTGCACAATATTATGTAGGCTTACCTTTTGTATTTGGAGGACCAAAAGAATGTTGTTTGAAGAAAAATGTTTTATTATAATATGCTTATGTTTTTTCCTCTTTAGTGTTGCATGATAAATAACCTCAATATTATTCACAAAACCGTAACACTTCCTCAGATTACATCCCCCCCCCCCTTGTGTAGTCTAAGGGGAGCTACTTTATTGAACTTTTTCAGGAGCCAAGCATTATTATTGGGCCTATAAAGGGATCAAACTCCAGCAAGCTAGGTTCCAAAAATGTCAATATGAAATGGAACGACATTAATACAAATACTAACACTAAAATTCTTTGTCCGTGTCCGTTCCCTACAGGGAAAGCTTCTGTTCTGCCACCCTCCGCCTCACATTAACGCAGCAGATTTCCAGCCTCAGCACAGCACGTTCCAGGTGGACTTCCCAGACAACAGCGACCCCTCCAAAACAAATGTCAAGCAACGCAAAGTCAAGAGAATAGAAAACCTAGTCGACAAGAACTTCTTTCATCAGGTGAAGCAGGATTCCCTCTCGTTTGATAACTTGTTTGGGATTAATAGTATATAGCATAACACTGAATGGCATGTCTTCCTTAGGAGAATGTCCGCGCCCTCACCAAAGGGGTCCAGTCCGTCATGGGCTACAAGCTGGGGAGCGGCCCGGTCGGCCCAGGTCAAGAAGGCACAGAAGGTCCCAGCGGAAAACCCTGGAAGAAGCACGGCAACAGTCACAAGAAAGAGAAAGTGCGCAGACTCAACAAGCACCTTGACGCCTGAGGATGACTCGGAGTCAGAAAGAAAGAAATTACTGAACATTCCAAAAGGAATGGAAATACCATGAACGACTCACATGAAATTCCAAAGGAATTGTCGCGAACTTGGGTCTGTTGGGAGACACAGGTCCTTTTGTGTATATTTGTATTTGTACCGCCCTCGATTGAAGATAATATAGTACACTGCATTTGATAAATTGATCATTAATCTGGTCATTAATCAATTAAGATGATTTCACCCATTTTGTGTTCTTACAAGAACAGAAACATGAAGGTTTGAATTGTTCACACGCAAAGTAACATTTTCTATCATAACCTGTTTAAAAATATATATCTTAACTCAAGGTTTGATCTAATAGCTTGCTGCATTTGATGAACCTTTACATCATTTACAGCTGATTAATGTGATGCATAAATTTGATGGAAATAAAATATATGTATTCACTTTGATGTGCGGCCATACTATGTTTTTAGTCTCTCCCCCCCTTACATTTGCATAAATGGCTCATCAAAACCCAGAATTGCTCTGCAGCCCCCACTTCAACAAAATTGTATT
The DNA here is from genome assembly GCA_900302355.1 of Cyttopsis rosea. Lineage (NCBI taxonomy): Eukaryota > Metazoa > Chordata > Actinopteri > Zeiformes > Parazenidae > Cyttopsis > Cyttopsis rosea. The sequence goes on along the minus strand of OMKR01105562.1, from coordinate 14,366 downwards.
TAATTAAATAATTGGAATTTTGATCCAATTTTCTTTTTCAAATTTGTCTGCATATTTTGAAAAATCTAGAAGTAGTAACATGAGTATAGTTGCTACTACATACATCTTTTGTTCTCATGCACACTCTCACACTTTGTCTCCTATTTAAAGTTCACTACTTTAAATGTGAGACATATTTAAAGTTTTTTAAGTAATATTTGTGTATGTGCAGGGAAAAGTGGAGAAAAAGATTAGGCTTTTAGAGTAACTTGTGTATGTGAGTAACTTGTGTATGTGAGAATAAGTTATGCATGTGAGAGTAACTTGTTAACTTGTAAACTTTTTTTTCTTTCTTTTTTATACAGTATTTAGCACTTTTCAAAACACTGTTACAAGGTGCTTCACGAAAACGAAAAGAAACACAATGGAAAATAAATTAAAACTGGACTTAAAAAAAAATAATAATAATAACAATAATGATGCATGTTATTTATAATACGCTGTTGTCAGAACAACACCGTACAACCTAGTGAGTGAGTACACCGTCTTAAGAACGCAGAGCAAAACTATGACAAAAACGTGCGCGCAAACCCGTGCGTGTGAGAGGCATCGGCGCGCACGCGAGAGCTCGTGCGTGTGAATTTAGCCCTACACAGCTCATTTGCATACGGCTCGCGCACCTGCCTCCGCAATCACCGAGCGTGGGGACGGCAGGTGGAAGAGCGGACGCCGCGTCCACGGGGATGCTCTCCACGTCGATGCCATGGATTCGGTCACAGCCTGCCTCTCACACCCCGCGCACACGCCGTGCGCGCCGCTCGGGCTTGGCGCGTGCTCCGCGCTGCTCACCCTGCTGTCATGTTGCGTGTAAGTGGGTTTTATACGTTGTGTACTACGGTCTGTATGATCTTTTATGCTGAAATGCTCCAAGTGGGACGGTCGTGCCAAAAAGTGATCGCAGCTCCCACCTTGTGACTGAAAGGCTGTTTCTGCCTCGAAATGACTTGATTTCACTCTTGATGTTTATATTTGACACATTATAGCCCACCCTGTCCTTTTTTTTCTTTTTTTTAAGCAGTTGAAATGACTTTAAAAAGGGCCAATACTACCCATAAAATGCAATTTTGCGCTTGCCAAAAAGTGATCGCAGCTCCCACCTTGTGACTGAAAGGCTGTTTCTGCCTCAAAATGACTTGATTTCACTCATGAGGATTCTATTTGACAGATTATAGCCCACCCAGCCGACGGCAATCACTTTTTGGCGGACTAGCACTTCTCACAAGCTGCCTGACATAAAATATAAAATAATGTAAAATGTGTATGTAAAATATATCGTGTTTTATTGAGTGGAGAGCATTAATTTTTTTTAAAATTATTATTATTATTAGTTGCCATGACGTCATTGACCATATATGGATATGGACGGGGCTCCGTGGGTATCCATGTTTGTGCTTTCTATTTCGCACCTTCTTGGTCGAAACAGCTGGTTTCACTCATTATTTATTCCACCAGTTCTGGTGCCTTCATTGGTAAAGGCTGCCGCTCGCGCTTCAGGTGGAGTAGAAAGCCGGAAACTCGGAAAACTTTAATTCTTGTGGAAGTGATGCTGCGTTCCATGGAAACTCGGAAAACTGTAATTCGTTTCGGAAGTGATGCTGCGTTCCATGGAAACTCTGAACATTGTAATTCGTGTCGGTAGTGCCCATGTTAACATCACATCTACAGAGTAGTTCACAACAACGTTATACTGTTAAAATAAATAATAATCTATACAAAGTGAACGGTGTTCACCTTTAATGGTTCTCGCCACCATGTTGCTGTGACATCAGGTCTGTTATCTTGGTAAACTCTGGCCAGAACGGTCAGCTCTGAGATTCCAACTTAAATGGCAACTTAAATAGCCCCCCTCCCATCATGTGAATGAGGGGAGTACTGGCACATATTCTTTTCCACTTCAAGCACTGATGCTGATGCATTTTCACTTTCTCAAATTAATCCAATGGATGAACGCTGCGTGTTCCAGGCTGCTGTCCCAGCGGTGCAGGGTCCGGGGGGCAGGCTCTGCAGAGCTGCCCGCTCCAGTCTACTGTTTTCTGGGCAACCTGTGCAGCAGCGCCGGTGCGGTTCTGTCCCAGCAGCTGTTCATCCAGGTACGTGCCCCCCCTCCCCCCAGGATCCAAGTCTTGAGGTCACATTTTGCAGGATCACTGAAGGTTCACTGACTGTATGCACCCCGCTGTCTTTAGGTTGTAATGAGTGTCTTTGCTGCAGCCGTGGATGTTGTGAATATTATGGCAATGTTTTGGTGCTGGAACTCAAAAGAAGGTAATAATGGGAGTTGCATGCATGGTGCAGAACCAAAAAAGCTTCAACCTTGGCCTATAATTCCTCTTTTTAATTTAAACCCCAAAGTGGTAATCCATAACATTGTTTTATTTTGTAAATAAATATTTAAACCTTCCATATTTGATATTTGTTTTAGCAGGTACTTTATAAGAAATAACCATTAATGTATTTGCGTTATGTATGTGGTCCCCTGCACTTTTTTGCATTGTTGGTGGCGGGGTCTGCCTTCCCTGGCAAGAATGCACTGATTGGGCCTGCACAAATTGAAAGGCGGTGAATTTGATACATCAACGTAGCTAGTTGTGGTCCATAAACTATTGATAGGGAAGAAGAACAATTTCCGGGACTTTACATTGTAATTCACACAGATGATCTTATAGATTGCCACTTTAGCCCCTTTTAATAATCTTTTTATATGGAAATCCCTTCAATAAAGTAGACAATCGTAAACACATAAATGTAGTGTGGTAAAAAGGAAACTACCTTTTCTGAAATGTACTGGAATAAAAGTGTAAGTCTTCTAAAATATAATTACAGTACAAATTCTTCACAATTGTACTTATAATTACAATACTTGTATAAAAGTTGTCATTTATTTTCCAACCCTGACAAAAGTCTTGTGTACACAATGTTAACCAATCCCTATACTGTAGGCAAAGCTGTCAATGGACATTTGACTTCTCAAGAGATAACAAAACAAATGATCTGCGAATGTAGCTCCGCTGTACAAAGCTTCGGTATTAACTGAATTTGTTTGACTGTCTTTACCCTAGATAAACGGCTCAGGATGATTAGGAAGCGCAGGAGACAGTACCTCCTGGCGGCGTGTGTGCTGCTGGGGCTTGGAGGAGGTTGTTTCTCCTCCACAGACGGCAGCGTCGCGGCAGAAAGAGGCTTCACTCACAGGAGGCTGCTCCAAGCCGTGCTCCCAGTACATGAGAACTAGACCCACAACACTTTGTTGATCTAACATGTCCACAAGTTAACAATGGGGGGAAAACTCCTTGATTTGCATTATTGTCACTTTTATAGATAGATGCATTATTCGTCCCCTGAGGGACAATTGCTATAACAGCAGCTTACATAAACAAATAGACAATATTTAGAAAGCAATAGATAAAGCAATAAAATATTTATTGAAAATGGCAATATACAATATAAACCTCAAAGGTAACTAGAGGATGGAAAATAGTAAACAATAAAATATGGCAATATACAATAAAAGTAAATTTCTTTCTTTTCTTTTTTTTCCTTCTCACCATGGAAACTAAATATTTTTCCTCCTCACAGAAGGTAACGCCTAACACTGAGGTCCTGGGTTACGTGCTTGGCCTACTCTCCTGTGTGATCGCCTGCACCTCCAAACTCCCTGCCGTCTCCATAGCAGTAAGCAACATTCACTGTGCCTCCGTCCCAACTAAGTAGGCCTACGTTTTCATCGGGGGTGTCATTTTTAAGGGGAAATCCACCTTTGTGTGTTCTCCAGCGGAGGAGAGGGACGTTCACACGCGCCCATGTGCTCTCTGGAGCACTGTGCTCTCTTGCCGGGATCCTCTACGCCTCCGCCATTCTGTTCCATGACACTCGCTCCACGTTTCTTCTAAAAGCCATGCCCTGGCTGCTGTCAGCGCTGGGCTGTGCCGCTCTAGACCTCCTGGTATCCTTTATAAGGTTCATTTTGGACTTAAAATTTTTTTCTTTATGTTGATCACTTAATTGAGTTTATGGTTTACACACCACACCATCTCTCATTATCCCCAGTCCAATGATGGTGCTAAAGCCTGGTTTATGCTTCTGTGCAGATACACGTATCAAAGGGTGTTTTGGGTAACTGTAGGTCGCAGAGGAGCTGAAGTGCACACTTCCCAAATCTCAACAATGCGGTGCGCGGATCAGGTTGGAAAGCAGATTTGTATTCGCCTGTGCACATTTTGGAGTTCTAAAGTTTGGAAAAAAACAACAACAACAAAAAATGGATTTCTTCTATGTTTTCTGTACATTGTGTTTCACTAAATGTGACACTGCTGTTCGCTTCCGTGCAGACGGAGAAGCAGAATCCAGCCTTGATACTGCTAGGTCTGAGATTTCAGTTTCCCGTGGGTCGGATAATGATGCTTTGCATTCCGACACCCCCCCAAATATTAGATGTTATATATAGAATGTGTTGGAGGGTCATGCTTGGGATCTTTTGAATGACTTCATTGTAATGTTGTGAAACATGCTCCACTTTGCTTTTCACCATGCTTGGAGTAGTTGACCTTTATCCCCATCCTGCCAGATTCTAGTCATGTTTTGGTGCAAAAAAGGAGCCGGGCAGCATCCTCGGAGGTCTTCACCGGACAGAGAAAGCCTTCTAGGAGGCCCGGAACTCGTACATACGAGCAGCAGCTTCATGACAAAAAAACTCAGAAAGCAGCAAGCAAGTCATCTGTTGTAACCTGTTTTCACTGGAATCTCCGGCATACACTATCACTCTTATGTTCATAAGAAAAGTTCATGATGTCTAAATATCATTCATATTATTCACGTATGGCGCTGGATGACATGCCGGGGGGGGGGGGGGGGGAGGGGGCGAGGGGGGGGGGGGGGGGGGTTACAGGGAAAGATAAGAAGATGTCAGATAAATTGGTATTGAATGATTGTTAAACAATTTGTGAGTTGTGTTCCTGTTTATTGAGAATTGTAATCTGTAATCTTTCCCTATTCCTGTCTGTGTTGGATTTAGCCAAAGAAGAACAATGCCAACAAGATGTCTGAAATCGGCCACTACATGGACGTCAGTGTTCACCCTGCCAGGAAAGTAAGCTGCTCTTCTCTCACACATGTTGCAACGGTTCCCTCTTTGCTGAAAGTTCATTTCTAGTGCACAGACCACGCTGTTTGTCTAGGTGTGCCTGGAGGAGTCGACGCTCCCCAGGAAAGAGGCCTCTGGGAGTGGTCTGGCGAAGACTGGTGGAGTTGACATGGTCAGAGTTGACGGTCTAAGGTCCTCCTGCTCATCCTATGACTCCTCATCAGTCAGCTCTGACCTGGAAGTAAGCAGAACCCTTTTTGGAGCGATGGTTCACCTTTCTATGACTTCCCACTCCACCCAAATGATTGCAGCTTACTGAAATGTTCCAGGATTTGTCAGTATTAATATTAGCCAAGTTAGCTAATATTGACAAAGTGTGTGTGAGTGAGAGTCAGTCAGTCAGTCAGTTTGTGGAAGAAGTACTCCGACTTTTAATTTCAATGAGCGCAGAAATACCTTGACACACTTTCTCTTAAATGTACTTAAAATATTAAGTGTGTGTGTGTGTGTGTGCACGCACAAACTGCAAGTCCCCCCCAATGTGTCCACTAGGTGATGAAAGAATGTAGAGATGTTGGGGGTGGAGCAGCTCGCTGCTCTGACAGGATTGTATGAGAGAACAATGTCACATTGTTCGGTCTCATGAAGAGTTCACCCGAATGTACTTTCCCTTTTATATAGGTGTTTATGACTCAAAATGGACTTGAGAGTTATCCTGTTGGGTGCATTTATGGCTTTTTTTTTTTTTAAGTTTCTGTGCTTTTCTTCTCAAGCTGCTGAACAGCAGTTTTGGACCGTTATCCATTAAGAGAATGTTATTGATGTTCTCAATCATATTTATTTTCTAGTAAATATCAGACAATGATCATAGCTCTAAATACTCCTAGCCCATTCCCCGAGGACCTTTCTTTCTCCAAATGGAATTCTGTCATGGTAAACCATTTAAATGAGTTTGGGGATGAGCGCCTGGTGGCCCGGCCAGGCTCAGCCCAAAGTGGTAACGTGAGATCATCATGTGGACGCACCAGCCGCAATCGTAGAATATGGGTCGAGTGCGATGTGTGTCAGGGAAGGGGCAAAAGTGGAAAAGAAAAAATGTACTTTGTGTGTGTAAAAGTTAGAGAAGGAACAATTGCTACTCTAGCTAGCTATTGCAGGGGCAAATAAATAACAGACTGCAGAGGAAGGGGACATGATCATTGATGTAATGGAAAAAAACATCCTTAAAAGATAACACAAGGTGCTTAATATTTAATCTTGAGCTGTCTGAGAACCTAGGTGCACACAAGCGTCTGTTTCTGAAAGCTGCCACACTCCTCTGATTGCAACACTGTTCGGTGTCATTAAACCCTGAAGTTACACAGCTGTAATGCTTTTAAAAAGTCAATTGAGGACACGATGGAGGGGGATGTGCTGGGGAGCAAATAACAGCCATTACAGAGAATTTAAAACTTAGTTGTTTTGCAAACTTGTTTTTGCATTTAGTTCCAGGGCAAACCTCCAATGTCTCTGTTCTCCTCACGCCTTCCTAAAAATAGCAAAAGAAAAAAAAATTGATATTTCTGTCTTACTTCTGTTGGGTGCTTTGTTTAGGTGAGGCTGCCAAGATGGTGAGGTCGTTGCTACCTAATTGTTTAGCTGTTCAATAGTGGTCAAGATCTTTGACCGCATGTGGGTTGGGTCTGTCTGCCTAGGAAGTCAATAAGAGATTAGATCCAGGCCTCTGCTGTTTGGGAAGGCATTATGATCACCCATGGGATACCTACTGACCAGTCGCTAAACTGGTCTAAACACATTCTAAGCTTTCATTTCAAGCATTCTTATGCAAAGCTATTGAAAAAGAAGCATGAGCTATGTTTTCCACAATCTCAGAAAAAAACAGTTAGGAGGAGTGCAAGGTTCAGTGCCTTGACGTAATGACTTTGTCTATCATCGGCAGACTAATTCGCAAATGCGTATTGGTCTGGAACCTCTCAGTTCATTTTCGATTTCCAATAGACCTACAACCAATCGGACAACACAATGCAAATCCGCCCCATATTATATAAACGGTTGTGATTCATCCAACCCTTGCTGCCAGAGCAAATAAAACATGACTTCGCAGATTGGTCTGGTTCCCAGGCTAGTAATAACTACTTCCGTACACGTATGATATGACAGCAACACTGTCCTCTATTCTAGTGGGATTTTGCAGAGGCCAACACACAGTGGAGCAAACCACCAGCGAAACAAGAGAACGGGGACGAGTTTCCGCTGCAAGAGTGGCCAAAGAACCCTTCACCATTTTGCATGTGTGGGCTTCTGCCTGGAAAACAAGTGGGTTAGAATGGTTCTATTGTAATGTAAGCACACAGTATTCTGTATTATCCTCAAGGAATATTTAGTTGGATGTACTGTAGGCTTGCTATATAAATACAAAAAGTAATAAAAATCTGCAACAATACTACAACAAGACTATTCTTCTCTGTGTTATCGGAGACACCTCTCACTGCCATTTGTGTTGTGTTATTTATGACTTATTATGCCCTGCTAACCTGTGCAGGAGAAGGATCAGCACGGACACTGCAGTGGCGTGGTTCTGTCTGGTTTCTCTCTCAGAACATGGCTGTGAACACAGAGACTGTCGACACCCCTGAGATCCCACGGCGTACCTGGCAGACGGCATTCCCGCCGAATCAACGTGATTGCACCCAGACCCCACATCTGCTCACGCGGAGGCCTCTCGGTTTGTTGATCCTTTAGGGATGTCCTTCTCTGGGCTCGATTTGGGGAAAAGCCAGACAAAGAAGATTAGGCACCAGGCCCGGGCCCTCATTTATCAATCGGGCGTGCACACAGATGCAAAGTGAGGAATAAATTGAATGAATCTACACACACCTCTTACTCTGTACAGACAGAGCCAAGGACATCCATACTTTAAAATGGGCAAACTGTTTAACATTATTTACAATATAGGGATAGTCTTTCTTTAAGAATGAAACTGGCTGCTTTCGTAGCTTGATATGGCATTCATAAAATTAGACCTGTGAGTCTTATTTGCCACGTGAGCAAACAATTACAATTATAACCGATGTGCATGACAATTACGATGCAGGTAATATGGCTGGATCTCCAGTTAGATCATATTTAAATAAATAAATAAATAAATAAATAAATAATATATACAGTATATGTGTGTGTGTGTGTGTGTGTGTTTGCAAGGTCTTACCGTGCTTTGCTTTAAGTGCATTTTCAAATAGCACACTTAACTTTTTATATGTTCTTCCAAAATTATTCACTCGTCAATTGTGTTTTGGACGATTTTATTTGAGCTCATGGGCAGAATTGGACGAGAGTCAAATCACACACACTTTACCCTATTTTACGTTTTTGCAGCTATCTTGGAAATACCAAATGAAATTCCTGTTGAAACATTTGTGCTGTGAGAGGTCCTCTGATGTCGTATTCTAAATGCTGAGTTTGCATTGCCCTGTCTGGGTCGTACGGGGGCCCCAGCCACCGGGTCCTACCTCTGCCCCTTCTGAGACTGACACAAAATCAAAACAGCCCTGTCCCATATAAACAGGGGGAATTCTGTTTGCACAAGTGACAGAGAGGAAGGATTAGGACATGTGAAGCAGTAGGGGAGAGTCGGCCCTCTTGTTTATCTTGTCTACGTCAGTGAATGTTCCACTGCAGAGGACACGGGAGATGTTGGACGCATGCATACTATTCTGTATTACCCAGCAGGCCCAGTTTGCTAAAATAATGGATTTTTAATTGGGAAAGGTATTTGAATGAGATACACGGGCAGTGCACATTTTAGTGGCTTTTGTCAGAATTTTAAAGGGACAATGCGGTTTCTTTCTAACCAGTTTCATCCCTGTCACACAGGGATGCAATTGGTGTTGACCTTCTTGTCTGAATGTGGGTGCTAGAGTAGACGAAAAGTAAATCTCCAGAAAAAGCTGTAGGATACCTTTAAATGTATATCATCTGATGAGTCCTTCCTAAAACTAAATGAAGATGAGACAGAAATCCTTTTGGTCGGCCCCAAAGCCAAAAGGGAGGAACTCTCTGCAAGACTTAAGCTGAATCCCTGGGTCAAATCAGAAGTAAGTCTGGGTGTTATTCTAGATTCTTATTTAAGTTTTAATTCTCATGTTAAGAAAGTGACCGCAAGGTTCAGACTTTGGGGGTGCTGTCGCCCGAAAGGAATGAAAATGTTGGAGCAGAGCCCTTTATGACATCATCATCCGATATTGTATACTGTTATGTAGAGGCTTGACTCCGAATGTTCAGAATCGGCAATCGCAGTCTGGCTGAATACACAGACTCTGTGCATTGCTGGACCCCATGCATTGCTGCCTGCAGCTATATTTATTATTATTATCATTATTATTATCTGTTGGAGCACTGTTTTTCCAACTGCTGTGCCGTGGCACTCTCGTGCACTGTGAGAGTTTGCCAGGTGTGCTGTGAAATATTTTCAAATTCCACCTAAAAATTGCTCTTCGGTTGCAAGATCAAAATTGCAAGGCTGTACTAATTCATCAATTCCAGGAAGAATACTAGCTGTGTTCATCAGAACAAGCTCAAGTTACCCTCTGAAAGTGAGAACTTAAGCCATAATAATAAGCACAACTATACATATTTGTGGCGTTTTTAGTGGTTAACCGGATAGTGGTGTGGCGTGGGATTATTTAATTGTAAATAAGTGTGCCGTGGCGGGGAAAGAGCAGGAGAAAGAGCAGAATAAAAGATTGTGTTCAACAACGCCAACAGAATTATTAATGAAAATATCTAAGATGTAGAGTTTAGTTTGTTGTAAGGATTTGTGAATATGGACAGCTATAAAGTTAGGTTATTGTGCATGGTGTCTGTGGCCCACACCTGGAATTCACAAACTGTACAACGTAGCTGCTCTCACTACCGTCTTGTAAACCTTCCCTTTCACTCCTGCTGGTACCCTTCTGTCGCAAATCACTCCTGACACTGTTCTCCACCCGCTCCACCCTGCCTGCACTCTCTTCTTCACCTCTCTTCCGCACTCTCCGTTACTTTGGACAGTTGACCCCAAGTATTTAAACTCATCCATCTCTGCCCCCTCTACTCCTTGCTTCCTCACCATTCCGCCGTCCTCCCTCTCATTCACTCTCATTGCTCCTACTGACTTTCATTCCTCTTCTCTCCGGTGCATACCTCCACCTCTCCAGGCTCTCCCCAACCTGCTCCCTAATCTCACTGCAGATTGCAATGTCGTCCGCGAACGTCATAGTCCAAGGAGACTCCTGCCCGATCTCGTCCGCCAACCTCTCCATCACCATCGCAAACAAGAAAGGACTCAGGGCCGAACCTTGAACTCATCCGTCACTCCCACCATATATGCTTCTGTCATCTGCCTTGGCTCTCTTCCTCTTCTTGATCTCCAAAGTCATCCTACAGATCACCATCCGATGCTGCCCAGCTACGTTCTCTCCTGCCAATACCTTGCAGTGTCCAATCCCTTTCAGGTTGCACCTCCTGCATAAGACATAGTCCACCTGTGTGCACCTTCCTCCACTCTTGTATGTCACTCTGTGCTCCTCCCTCTTCTTGAAATACGTATTCACCACGGCCATTTCCATCCTTTTCGCAAAGTCCACCACCAGCTGTCCTTCCACATTCCTCTCCGTGACACCATACCTACCCATCACCTCCTCATCACCTCTGTTCCCTTCACCAACTTGCCCATTGAAGTCCACTCCAATCACCACTCTCTCCTCCTTGGGTACACTCTCCACCACTTCGTCCAACTCACTCCAGAATTCTTCTTTCTCTTCCATCTCACACCCAACTTGCGGGGCATATGCGCTGACAACATAATCACACCTTCAATTTCCAGCTTCATACTCATCACTCTGTCTCTCTTCACCTCCAACACACTCTTGACATACTCTTCTTTCAGGGTCACCCCTACCCCATTTCTCCTCCCATCCACACCATGGTAGAACAGTTTGAACCCACCTCCCATGCTCCTGGCCCTACTCCCCTTCCACCTGCTCTCTTGCACACACAGTATATCTACCTTCCTCCTCTCCATCGTATCAGCCAGCTCTCTCCACTGGCACCCTGCTGGCCAACAGTACCGGTGGCGGTCGTTGGTAACCCGGGCCTCGCCTGATCTGGTATATAT
>OMKR01105561.1:0-18362 GCA_900302355.1 Cyttopsis rosea | reverse complement strand
AACATCCCCACAATCCCCCATAATCCCTCAGGCCTCACATCACTGATGACTTGCACTGAATGGAATCAGCCAGGGCTGCACAGTCCAGGCAGTAGCTGCTGGTAGCCATCCTCAAGCAGACTTCCAAATGATCATCAGTCATGGTGGAACGGTATTTGGACTTAATAATCTTCATGTGGGAAAAGGCTGACTCACATAAATAAGTGGAGCCGAATAATGCAGTCAAAAAGGTAGCACATTTCCTCATGTTTGGGTACTTTTCCTCTGTGAGTAAGTTCCAGAACTGTCCATGAGCCCTGGCCTTCAGCTGAATGTCAGCTTGTAGTGTCAACATCTCATCCTCCAGCAAAGTCTGGAAAGCGTTTGTCAAACTCTGACACAATTGTCCCAATGTGCTCTGTGTAACGCGCACTGTCAAGTTGCGCACAAGCCTTCCTTTGCGTCTTCAGTTCTGACACCAGGTTTTGGAAGTTCCCCAAATCATGGCGCTGCAGCTTTGAAGACAAATGTTGCAATTTTCGTTTGAAAGCATTAACTGAGCTAATCATATTGACCACAGTTTTGTCTTTTCCTTGCAGCTCTAAATTAAGGTAATTCAACATGTTGGTCAGATCGGTTAAAAATGCCAGGTCTAGCAGCCACTGATCGTCATTTAGTTGGTTGTATTCTACATGTTTAGTGACAAGGAGCAACTCTCTTGTCTCCGGACAGAGCTCTCGAAATCTCTTCAGGAATGTCCCCTACTAAGCCATCTCACATCAGTGTGTAGCAACAACTCAGAATGGTCGCACTCAGCCTTCTCCAGATGCGAATGGAACAGTCGTCTTTGAAGAGATCTGGCTTGAATAGAACAGGCGATCTTCATTGTCACATCCATTATCTCTTTCATGTTCAGCATTTTTGCGCAGAATTCTTGTTGGTGTATTATGCAGTGATAATGGAGGAAGTCGGGGAAAGCATCGTTCTCCCTGCACTTGGCAATAAATCCATTCGAGCAGCCAACCATTGCGGGCGCACCGTCCGTGGTGATTGACACCAATTCAAACGGGACCCCTGACCTCTCACATCAAGATAAATGGATGAAACTGCGCTCATTAGAACCGCAAGAGCCTTTGTTTCACAGCCATAGTGTAGCTAAACAGCTACACAGGCTAAGTTAGCTTCAGGCCACTAGAGTGCAGGGAGTGCAGAGGGAGCTGGGTCTTCTCGATTAAGTTTTTGAAAGACTGAAAAATGTCCTCTCCCAGCGTGTGTTCTTTCATGGGCAGTATTGTTAACATCTCCTCTTCTGCAGTCATATCTGTAAACACCATCCGAATAAAAAATGCACAACTGAGCTGTATCACTTACGTCTGTAGACTCATCCAATTGCAGTGAGAAACAATCGCAGTCTTCTGAAGCTGCTGTGTCAAATCCTCGGCCATGACGTCACAACGCCGTGTGACTGTACTTCTTGATGCTGGAGAGCTTTGATTGAAGATAGTATTCCCGGTTTGTTTGTAAAGTCCCGAAACAATGAATCAGCTGCTTTAACGAATGCCTCTTTTATCATCTCTCCATCTTGGAAGGACTTCTTGTGCTTAGTGACGGCGTGACTCACCCTGAACGATGCTTCGGTGGCTGCCTACGCTTTTGATGTCACCTTTATGAAAAATGCCTGCTGATCGGACAACTGTGATTTCAGTTCCTTCAGCAGACATGGTTTCTTCACAAACTAGGTATCATTTATTTTAAAACAGTAAAGAAAAAAAGATCCAAATAAAATGTTTTAAAACACCAATGCCCAGAATAGAAAACTACCATAAATAACTAAAACAGAATGTACACAAAGTAAAACAACCTTTAAAATAGAGGAACTATTAGTCAATCGGTAGAGAAGCTATAGCCTACCGTGGAATTGGGCACCTTAGCTAAGTGGCATAGGGTAAACAAAGGCACACTTCAAGGCATGCAAATATGAGTAAAACAAAAGAGCCACTTGCTACGCTGTACCCACTGCATTCAAATAGCTGTGACCACCTTTATAAGGATGTTTTTAAAACAAATATTCTTAAATAAATAGTCCTCTCAAACAGGGGCGGACTAAAACAATAATTCAGGCCGGGAATTTGACTCCATCCTAGGCCACCCTGTTCACGCAAACCACCAGACCGCTAATTTTGTAGGCCAACCATATTTGTTGTTGTAACGGGTACCAGACTATTTATAAATTTGGCCATTATGTTCATTTAAGAGAATGAGATACAGAGTTAGCTCAAATGTTCAAATGATAATCTTTTACTCAAATTAAAATATTATCTGCGTGCATCACCATGTCACCATGTGAAACAAAGTCAGAGAATTCATTTAAGAAGCTTGAGTAGGGGCCAGGAGGTCGGTAGATCACTGCTAGGTAAATGGGCAGTCTGTTAAAGGCCGCATAACAAGAACCTCAAATGTTTTAAAGTCATTGTTCAATTTAGGATTGAAGGTAAGCCTAGGATTAGATTTAGAGATAAGGGCAATACCACCACCTTTATTGGATGAACATGCAACATGGGAGCTAACATACATTTGGTGGAGAAGCTTTGTTTAGTCGTAAGAAATCATTTGGCTTTAACCATGTCTCACATAGACCCATCATATCGAGATTTTGGTCTCTGATCAAATCATTAATAAACAATGCTTTGAAGGGGAGTGATCTGATATTCATTAGACCAATTCTAATTAAAGTAGGCTGATCGGTGCCCTTCAGCCGAATTCCCTTCCTGGTGTTAATTTTAGTAAGATTGCCTTGTTTAGAGCCTGGTTTGTATTTTGAGGAACTATAAACATGGCGGGGAATTGATACTGTCGTTATCTGGTAGGAAATGCCGGGTAATCTACAAACACTGTGATTAGGAGAAAACCGTCCGAGAAGTATGACCATCTTAATTTATACAGAGATGAGAGGACGGATGATTAAATGCATCACACAGTACTACATCAGTTTGCACTACATCAGTCTGTCTGGCAGGATCTGTCCTCTCTGATAAGCTTGGCATGTTACTACTGTCCTGTATAGAACTGACAGACTGCATGTGCTTACTATTAGCCTGCCCTACCTTGACTGAGTCCACACCTTTTAAAGTAGTATTACCAGGCTCTCTACTCACCTGTGTCCCACCTGCCCTAGAGTGAGATGTCATGTTTGGCTCAAACATTTATTTATTGTAACAGACAGCGAGAGATTGGACATCGTGGCAACGAAATTGTTGTTCTTCCACATTCCTCAACCCATTAACTTTAATCCCAAACCTTTTTAGGGATTCGTTGATTGCCCTGAAAGTCCAGCTGGGAGACTGTTTTTCCTCCCTACAACAGCTGAAGCACAAAAGTGACACTTCAGGGTGGTAAAACTCGAACAGAGAGATGGTCTAATATGATAACAGGAGAGAACTCAGGATGTAGAACCACTTAGCGACCCAGAGGTCAAACCCAGATGGGACAGGGACCCACAGCTGTGAACTGTGTGGTTCTGTTTTGTCTGTTCTGTTTTGCTGTTCTATTGGAAAAACACCTGCAAAACTGGACAATTCCATAAATGCTCTAAGGAGACAACAAAAAGTGGACCAGGACAATATTAAACAAGAGACTTACATTTTCTATATTCTCTGTCTCCTCTCTACACGGTTGAACAAACACAGAGGAGACAAATTCCCTTCTTCCCCTCTTCCTGTCTCTGTTCCACTTTCACTCTTCTTATCAGCAAAGAAAGTGTCCAGGCTGTAGTCATAAATCTGGCAGGCCTGGGGAAACCAACCTCACTGTATCTGCATTTAACCAAAATCCAAATCAACATTAAATTATGTTTGAATCAGTAAGTAACCAACATAATCTTAATATACAGACATTTTCATGGAAACTGGTATAAGTTCTACCATCCTATGATTAGGATAACCATAATTAGGAATGATTAGTCCATATTGCATGTCATTGCCAAAGTCCATTTCAACCGCTTGTGAAGTAATCTTGTGCATTTTTATATTTCTTCTTTAATTAATTAAATGCTTATATAAAAGGTAGAGTATTTTAATTGGTTAGAAATATATTTTCGTATATCCACACCTGGTAGAGATAGTAATTAGATTCATGCATTATTACTAATATTCGGAATTAGGCTTTATAAGTTACTAATTAAATCCGTCGTAGGAAATGAACAAGATACAGATTTATTTTGTTTCAATGCCATTAGAATAGGTTTGAAAATGCTTTGACACTATAAGATCAAATGTTTTATTTTTGTTACTTTTCTTTTTATATTCGGAGCAATATTCATTGTTACAATATGTAATATAAATACATATACAGTTTTGAAAGCATTGGATGTGTTGAGATTGGGAGAATATGATGGAGGAATATTTATTTAAATGTCTATGTTAGAATTAGTCAAAAAAAGGAACAAGGACTCTGATTGGAGGTTGGATCTAGGTTCACGCCCAATGCGATCTTATTAGGTTCCCCAAAAACCCCTTTGTTCTAGGCAAACTATGCAGAGTGAGGCAGAGAGAGAAGTGAGCAGAGAAGCCCCAGAGACAGATAAGAGCCAAGGAGGGAACGACCATGTGACGTAGGATGGGCTCCACTCCAGGAGTTCTAGCCTCAAATGCCCATTTTAGAATATCAGACATTTGATTTGAAACATTTTTATTATTTCATTTTTAAGCTTTTGGACGCGTAAACACGTGGTCTGACGTTTTGAGTTTTGTAGTTAATTCTTTTAAAGTCAATAATAACTTTTGATCGATGTCGAACGACCAACGACATTATTTGCAAGATATTTTTGATGAGTTTAGTTACACGCCAGTTCATCTACCATCCGACGTCCACCAACAACATCGCCAGATGCTCCGCAGAAAGCCGTGGCCTCTGCTTCAGGAGATCGTAACCAAGCCTGCCGCCCGGACGAATCCAGAGAGAGACGTAGCTTCACCGTATTGCTGTCTCAACCGAACCGTCGATGTGGCCCTCCACTGGGAGCCAATTCCACCAGGAGTCGTGTTCGCCAGATCGAGCCAAAGCAACCGTGGGAAGTTTCTGTCCTTTTCCTGCATCGTTCTCGACACCACGTCTATGCCATGCCAGGCAAGATCAATCCATCGCTACTGTTGGTGATCATGTTGTTGATGTCGGAAGGGTTTTTCTTTTAATTTCTTTAATTCCTTTCACTCTCTATTCACAGATTAGGTTTAGAAGTTAGTTCAGAAATTCCCTCTTTAGTTACAACCCCACGTATTCTCTCCAATCTCATCAGATCCCGATGTTGAGTATCTACTTTACGTAATTCCTTTTCTATATTTTCTTTTATGATTTTTATTCCTTATTAATCTAATTTATTCGTTTATTTTATTATGACTTTATTTCTTATTTCGACTACCTCTTATTCTTATTATTATAGAGTGTATTATTATAATAAAGGTTTAATTTATTGCAGATAGTTTTGTGGTCTGTGGGTATTTTGAGTCTCTGTGAATATTGCACCGTACACAGAAACGAATCCCTGATTTCAGAACTTATGATAATTGAGAGAGAGAGAGACTGATCAATATTAATGAGGGCGAATCATTAATAAAGTGTGTAATTGCTACACTATGTTCCGAGAAAGAGTGATGCACCTTCCCAGATAGGGTGAAGGCCGTCAATCCTCAGCAGGTCAGGTCGCCCCCAGAAGGAGGGCCTGTTATCTACGAAGGGGAGTCCCTGGTATTATCAGTGGCAGAACTTAGCCAGCCACTGGTTAAGCAAGACTAATCTACTGAACCTTTCATCATTGCCTCTCGCAGGCAGGGGACCAGAGACAATTACTTGATGCAGACTCATCTTTCTGGCAAGATCACAAGTTCTAGCTATGTTACTCTTTGTGATCTCTGATTGCCTCACCCTCACATCATTAGTGCCGACATGAATAACTATATCAGAGTAGCTAGTGTCAGCCCTGTATGCCTGTTTCTTATGGTGGTTCCTGTTGCTTGCCAGCACTCTAAGATTAGTTTCAATGTCAGGTGCTCTGGCCCCAGGTAAACACACTACTGTGGCTGGCCTTCTAAGCTTGACGTGGCGGGTGATGGAGTCACCTCTGACTAAGGTGCGGGAGCCAGGAGGACTAGATGGGGGAGGACTAGCTAAAGGGGTGAATCTATTAGAAACCTCAACAGGCTCTCTGCAGCTAGCAGGCTGCTTAGGGCTAATGCTAGCCGGGCTAGCGGGCCGGCTATGACCCAAGCTATTGGGGGTGCCCATCACATCTAAAGTTATCAAATTACTCTGCTCTAACTGATGGACACGTCCCTCTAGCAGGGACAGCCTCTCAAGGAGCAGGATGCATGAGGAGCACGAGTCCATACTCACCACTCTGTCGGAGCAGCACACAGCGTGTCGGTTTGTTTGTAGCTTGTAGCCACTAGCTGCTAGCTGCTGTAGCTCATAGCCGGTGTGGTCCGAGGTTCGCGCAGCCTCACCAACACACTCGCGGGAGCCGAATCTGAGAGAAGCAGAAATTAAAAGAGACTAGCAGATACCAGTGGATTGAAGTAGATTCGGAAATGCCAAGCACGGACAAGTAGTTTAAACCAGTAGATTCAAGCAGAATCGAAAACTAATGTATATTAAGAAGCTACGATTTGTAAAAATTGTGAGTGAAGGTAAAGTCGTTTAAGCGATACAACTTCACCAAACAGCAGAAGTCAGTGGGCCACAGAACTCGTCGGGGACCGGAAGTGACTGGAAGTAACGAAGGGGTTCCTCACAGTTGGAATCCCGCAATCCAAGAAATGTGTCTCCATTTATGAACCAACAACATTGTACTACAGCCATTTGGGACGGGTAATGGTGGTCTACGATACAAAGGTGAACAGGTGGCATATCAATGTAATACATCGATTGCCAAATGGGCACCTTTTCGAAACCCAGCACAACCTGATTCGGACTGTCTGTAGTACAGAGGGGGTAATTCCAATTGTGGAAGGAGAGCAAGATCCTTCATCAGGCAAAAGAGACGAGGAGGATGCCGACAATCCTATATACCCCCCAAAAGGTCTACAAGACACGTTTATTCGAAGAAACAACAAGGTACCTGCTGTCTTACCAGAAAATCTAACCCTACCATCACCTAGCAGAGAATACCCCAGGCACCTAACCCCTGACGAAACTATGTACCAGAAGTGTAAGGGCATTGTGCCACTCAGTGACCCAGTCCTTATTACTAATGAGGCCAAAATACTCACCAACTGCCGCATTATAGAAGGTATGTTGACCTGTTGACTTCTACTTCATTTTATTGTATTAATTTCCATAGTATTGCTCTCTAAGGTGTCAAACATGTTAATAACCCCTTCAACCTTGACCTTTGACCTTTGTCCTACCTTTAGAAGTTGCCACTTACTGCAAACATTGAGCACTGTGTGGGATGTACTACTGTTATCAAAAGTGGAAAGATGGCCTCCACAACTTCAATGACAGGATACTGCTTGACTTACCTTTATGCTTGATGCTAAGAAACCTACTGCTGGTAGGTTGTCCTAATTGACAGGCTACTGTCAGTGTAGAAGCCTGACAAAGGTCATTTTGCTAAATGTTCTTCAAAAATGTAAGAGAAGCAATTTGTTAAAATATATATCTGCTTATTTTTTATCTTTACTGTTAGTTAAGTTTAAGCAAAGTGTTAACTTCTGTGGCACCTGAATGTTTTTATTAATCTCATTTGCTCAAGGTGCACACAGCAGTAAGCAGAGCAGTGGAATACCTTGAACTCATAACCGTTAAGTTTACATTTGAGGCTTTGACAACACATGAATACAATTATTTATGTGTGAAATGTGGCGATCATCCATCAGTGGTGATTATGGATCTTCACAAAAAGGCTGTTTTTAATTTATCAGGTATGATTCTGTCCATTGCAGTTATAGAATCTATTCATGAAATGTAATGTTAATTTTTGTGGCATGTAAGTTGCGTTGCTTCCACTTTGCCAAATGTACTGCAATTATATATTTTGTTCAATTTATGCTTTTAGGGAGTGACCTCAAAGAGCCTTTCAGAGTGGAGGTTGACAGTGAAAGGTATTGGGACACCCTGTCCATGGAGTCACACCCACATACCACTTATGGTTTTTCTTCTTTGTTTACCAGATCTTTTAAAATTAACAAATTCTTACAATTTGTGTCTTTACCTTTTGTTAGATTCCTGTTATAAGAAAGCTCTGCAGAGAGTGTGGCCTCGACTCCATATCACATAGTGACCTGTGATCTGGGCTGCTTCGGGTAAGTTAGATTTCTGCTGTTCATGTGTCAGCTTAGTTAGATTTTGTGAAATCAGTTGAAATAACTCAATAGACGTCATTTGGATTGGATTTTTTTATGTTACTAAAATAAATGAATTTATTTTAGTGTGAGATTTTTGAAACTTGAAACTTAATTCAGTTGTCACAGGAGGGGGTATGCTGTCTCGTTGCCCTGGCAGAGGGTCGCCCCATAGACCTGAAGTTGTTTATTTTGGACAGTTTTGTTTGTTTAAGGTATGGGAACCCTGTGTCGAGTCCAGGCATTTTATTGTATGTTTTTCTTTTTTCTCTCTATTTGGTTGGGGGGGGATAGGTTTGATGATGGGGGCATGTGGTGTGGGGGTGGTGTGGTTTGAGCAGTCACGCCTGTCTTGGGCCTGGTTGATTGGACTTGGGAGCAGGAGTGGCTGCCCCCGTTGCTCGCTAACCCGTCCACACACACACACAGAGGTAGCCCTTGTCATGACACAAATTCCATCTGCTCCTGGCTTGTACCGTCTTGCTATCTCTGCATTAAAATGGTTTTGCCTTCACCACCATCTTGCCTGTGTCCCTGTGTCGGAGATCCCTGGAAAAGCCACTTTGGTGGAGTGTGGCAGGCGGAACTATTTTTTCATTGTTACAAGGATTTGTTTTGGGTAATAGTGGTAAGCTCGTGACGTCAGCAGCTTCATTGAGCGCCAGCCTGAACACATCAGAGCCAACTACAAGCGCCTCTGTGAAGCACAGATGGGAGAATTTCTCCGACCTGGTATCGCAGACAGGCTTAACCACCGCTCTGGCAATCAAGCAAGCGAGACAGGAATCCCCTCAACTATACTATAGTCATCTTTATCAAGACCATTTTGGTTCTCGAAATGAACCACGGATGGAAGAAGACTTAATTTCAAATCGCTCTTCGTCCAGAACCTCCATCCCACCACAAGCCATCATCTTGGCATCTCGGTATGCCCGCAAACCTTAACCAGTCTACAGCTGCATGAACTAGCCTTAAAGGGGTTCGCAAAACAAATCCAAACCATGGTCAAGCATTTAGAACCCAGCGCCATCTTGAGTCTTGACACCAAACCTTTGCCCATGAAGCTTGAAGGGGTTTCTGGTGGCGAACCAAAAGGATCTCCTATGCCTCCTTCCCAAACTTACCGACCTAACCAGGATCCGAAGCGCTCGCTACCGCAGCGAACTGACCGGGCCGTGGTTACTTGCAGCCACCCTGGTCCGGCAGAAGTCAGAGCCATCCAAGGCTCGAGGCAAATCGCCAATTTTCAGATTTCTGATGAGGTGAGTTCCCACCCAGCCAGTGGGAAAACCGTCCAACTCATGAAAGTTGGGGAGGTGATCGATGTGAATTCCGAAAGACCTATCCCCAGGACAGACGACCTCAACTTTTTTTATCAAGGTTTGTCTGATGAGGAAACAAGAGAGGACGATAACAGGCAAGTCATGAAGCCAAAGCGCAACAACACATCGGGTATCAGTAAGGAAGATCTTGAGGCTATCAAGCAGGTGATCCAGAGCATGCGGAAGGAGGACAAAATGAAAGCGGACCTCTGCCTGACCCTCTCAACCCAATGGTCTGCATGGTCACTATGGCTTGGGCTGGCTCCAGGTCTGCCTGTCGCCTCCGGACAGGGCATTGTCTCAGTCACTCCTGCGTTCTCCGATGCCGACTTAATGTCTCTCTCTTGATCCTGCCATGCAGAGAATGATCCTTCATCTTTCTGATGCTTCCTCTCATGCCATTTCTGGCTTGAAACCCTTGTACCATGTGCGCTCTTACCTGCATGACCTCAAGGGCCTTCTTGTGCACGTCTCTGACATCCTCTTCAGCTGCATTTGTGGTGCCACAGAGGGGCGATGTTGATGTATGCCCATGACTCTCCATGCGCAGGTCACAGAGGAGTCAAAGCGACATACAATGCACTCCAGCAGTTGGCCTATTGGCCACACATGCAGACAGATGTAGCAGACTACATCAGAGGCTGCCTAGTCTGCTGCCAGTTCCAACCAGCAAAACTGCTTCACAGAGCTCCCTTGCAACAAAGGGGCATTTCCTTTCCATGGTCAGACCTCCAAATCGACTGTGTAGAGTGCTTGCCGGATCTGAATGACACAGCCCAAACTACTGATGAAAGGCCCTCTCTAGAGCCAGGTATTGGTTTGTCCGTTCTGGGCTACTGTAGAAACATGGCAGTGCAACACGGTGGCCTCCATGGAAGGGGCTCCAGCCCCCATGTACATATAAATGGCTCATTCAAAGGTAACAAAACTCTTATTTTCATGGGATTATACACTAATTAATACTTATTCCATTTCTGCCAAGTCTGTTCCGCTAGATGCCACTAAATTCTACATACTACACCTTTAATAAAATAAAGAATAGAAATGATTATCAAAGATCAAACTTCCTGAGTGATGAACGAGTCCAAATAGTCGGTTCAGCTCTGAGTTGTGAATGGAATTCCCCCAAGAATCATCTAATTCTGTCAAAATGATTTATTTTGGTGGAATAGTAAGAGTAAGAGTAAAGTCACATTCATTACAAATTTTGCCAAATGCATTGGTCTTTAAATGAGTCATAAGTAATTATTTTGAGTTTTTGAGTAGAAGATTCCTTCTTTTGACAGAGTGACTCCCAAATGTAATTTAATAGTTGTTCACTACGAACAACTTGTTTGCACGTCGTGCATCAGAGTTGGCCATCATAAGAAGCACATTTATACTGTAAAGTAAAAAGTGTGCCGTGGAACAAAGGTTGGGAAACACTGTCCTATGTTTCCCTTCCAGCCCGTGCACAGGAACTGAATTGGATTAAATGGAGTAATTATAAGAGAAAGGGGAAAGAGTGGCATTTTCCTGAAAGTGTGACACAGTGTTCCATGCATAAGGTGAAATTGGATCTGCAGGAGGTGTGTCTCACCCCAGAGGGCAGTTCTTCATTGAGAAGGGGAACACAGCGAGGGGGGTGGTAATGGCCTGCCAAGTCCCCGGCAGTGGGGCTTCACTTGGATGGATTAAAGAGACTATATGTAGTTTTATTACATGTACTAATCACTTTGTTTTTCCAATGTGTGAACGGATTGAAATGTAACTTAAAAAATGAGACCTTACCAGACTTTCTCGGTTGCCTATAACAGCCTGTGGACGGATTTCTATGTAAAGGACTAGGGACGGTTTTTCTGCCAAATGCAAAGGAAGTGGCGTTTATGCGCGTTCCCGAGTGCCTCGCCTCTCTCAAAAATGCCTCTGGACGCAATTGGATTGACTTATAACCAATCAGAGCAACAAAGTGTGTGACGTAGACACATGCAAGTTGGGCGGTGCTTGGTTCTGGCTCGTCCGTTTTCAAGCAAAAATTTGCGGCTCGTCATAAACGTTCTCATATTACACCTAAACAGTTCACTAAAATATGTTTCTGAGAACATTTGAGGCGAGAAATAGGCAATGCAGTAACAGAATCCTGATTCATATTTGATCAGCACTGCCTAGTTTGACAGTTTGATCTGAGTTTCTTGTGCGTTGCGCAGGACGCTCGCTTGCGCATACGAGCGAGCACGAGCAGGATGCTGACTGCAGTTCACTTCAACGGCCATTAAAAACAAGGATTTTCTGAAAACTATATATAGTACCTTTAATTAGAATATGGAGTTAATTCCACCAGGACCGATCCCCCCCGCTGTGTGGTGGCTTTATTGCCATTGGTGATGAAGCAATTCCTTGAGTAGGGCGGCATGGTGGCTCAGTGGTTAGCACTGCTCAGTTCGAATCCCGGCCCTACTCCCGGTCCCAGGTCCTTTCTGTGTGGAGTTTGCATGTTCTCCCTGTGTTTGTGTGGGTTTCCTCCAGGTGAAATTTGAAGTGAGAACTTCCTAAATGTGATCCAATATATACCGATCAGCCACAACATTAAAACCACTGACAGGTGAAGTGAATAACATGGATCATCTCGTTCCAATGGCACCTGTCAAGGGGTGGGATATATTAGGCAGCAAGTGAACAGTCAGTTCTTGAAGTTGATATGTTTGAAGCAGGAAAAATGGGCAAGCATAAGGATCTGAGCAACTTTGACAAGGTCAAGGGCCAAATTGTGATGGCTAGACGACTGGGTCAGTGCATCTTCAAAACTGAAGGTCTTGTGGAGTGTTCCCGGTATGCAGTGGTTAGTACCTACTAAAAGTGGTCCAAGGAAGGACAACCGGTGAACCGGCGACAGTGTCATGCCAAGCCTCATTGATGCGCGTGGGGAGTGAAGGCTCGCCTGTCTGGTCCGATCCCACAGAAGAGCTACTGTAGCCAAATTGCTGAAAATGCGGGCTATGATAGAAAGGTGTCAGAACACACAGTGTGTCGCGGCTCACTGCATATGGATGTGTAGCTGCAGACCGGTCAGAGTTCCCATGCTGACCCCAGTCCACCGCCGAAAGCACCTACAATGGGCATGTGAGCGTCAGAACTGGACCATGGAGCAATGGAAGAAGGCGACCTGGTCTGATGAATCACGTTTTGTGTGCGTCATTTACCTGGGGAAGAGCACCAGGATGCATTATGGGAAGGCAAGCCGGCCCCATGTCGCAACTTACAGGACTTAAAGGATCTGCAGGTACCACAGGACAGATACAGATACCACAGGACACAGAGGTTCAGAGGTCTTGTGGAGTCCATGCCTCAACAGAGCTGTTTTTGCAGCACAAGGGGGACCTACACATTAGGCAGGTGGTTTTAATGTTGTGACTGATCTGTGTATATACACACGTATACATGCACCTATATATACAGTATATATATAGACAGGTGACAAATTAAAGGAAAAACCAACATAAAGTAGGTCACCACGTGCTGCCAGAACAGCTTCAATGCGCCTTGGCATTGATTCTACAAGTATCAAGTGTGTTGATGATGGTGGTGGAGAACGCTGTCTAACATGTTGGTGCAAAATCTCCCATAGGCATTGTCATCCTGGAAGAGACCACTCCCATCAGGATAAATGTTTCATCATAGGATAAAGGTGATGACTCAGAACAACTTTGAATTGATTTGCAGTGACCCTTCCCATAAGGGGACAAGTTGGCCCAAACCATGTCAGCCAAGTGCCAGCCCCCTCGGTACGCCAGGTACTGTACAAACGGGTGATCCACGCATTGGTATCCCTCATGCGGTGGAGCCACTGCAGCGGGGCGTGGTCCGAACAGAGGGTGAATGAGCGCCCCAGGAGGTAGTAACGGAGGGCATTTGGGACATGCGCCCTACCACTTACACACATCTGCCGTTGGCCAATAGAAGCGGGCTATTATCCACTGTAGTGTTTTCTCGTGTCCGAGGTGACCGGCTATCAGGTTATGGTGAGCCGCTTGGAAAAGCATTTCCTGGTGGCTTTTTGGAACCAACAGCTGGGTTATTTCCTCTCCTGACTGAGTCTCACGGCTCACTCGATATAATCCCTTTTATAGTCCCTTTTTCCCCTTATAACAAATTTCAAGCTGCACCCTTGGATACATGCGAACATCCCCATGAACACACCGAATCTCTACGATATTCCATATAATTGAATTTACACATTTTTGTGATTCTGTCAACAAAAACCAAACATTATAAACTTCATAAGTAGAATTAGAAGTAGAATTCATGGCAGAGCTGTTGTATTGAATTACATTAGATTGTACAGGTGTACCTAATAAAGTGCACACTGAGTGTAGTGTACTAGTGCAGTGCCCGTTCAAAACATGCCTGTTCGCTCATCCAAACAACTTCACATTCTGACTTGTTCAACTGCTGCACGTAGGGGTTGCACTCATGAAAGTCGCAGTGAAAAACACCGGGGAAATACACTCTTTCTCATGGGAAAAAATACACCCAAGACACGCTTTTGGATAAAGTGACTACATATTGGGGCTGCACTGCGGATGTAAGTGACTCAGTTGCAGCCCCGAAGCCCCGCCCCGCTGAGCGGCTCGCTGTTAGCTTGTTTATTCAAAGTTTATTAATATTACACCTGTCGCATGTCCAAATTGCACCAAATTCGACACTGCGCGTCCTTGGGTCCCCAGCAATACACAAAGTGTGAAGTAGATCAGATGAACAGTTGTTGAGATAATCGAAGGACATACAGACAGACAGAGATTGGACAGACAGACAGAGATTCCTTCCTTTATTAGTAGGATAAGTCGTTTTTCATGTTTTTCATTTTCTTGATCTTCCCCAGCAGGTGGCAGCACCGAGCTGGATCCAGGGTCTGCGATCTGAAGGGAGCCTCCAAATGACTTGACCCCTGGACAGTGACACTGCAGGTAGGAATGTGGTCTGATCGATCGATGGACAGAGCCTGATACATCAGCACCTGTCAGTGAAATACCATAAAACTGATATTTAATGGTGATTTGCAGAGTTACCTTGACCTTCTTGAACAATAATTTTTAACACTCTAAGGGCTTTCATTTTCTTGGCTTTGAAGTGGGAAGTTCACAAATTAAAGAGCAACTATCAGGTTGTTTTTTTTAAATGAATTTACAATCTTGGGCTTATGGCAAAGACGGTTTGAAAAAAAAAAACGTTTTAACCTTTTATACAGGCAGAAAGGG
Source organism: Cyttopsis rosea (assembly GCA_900302355.1). Classification (NCBI taxonomy): domain Eukaryota; kingdom Metazoa; phylum Chordata; class Actinopteri; order Zeiformes; family Parazenidae; genus Cyttopsis; species Cyttopsis rosea. Next base: position 3,491 of record OMKR01105561.1, on the reverse strand, counting down.
AAAAAATAGAGGAAAATGTAGGTGTTTTAAGTTCACGGGTGAGGTGACGGCTTTCTGTCAGAAGATCTGTCAGATTTTTAGGTGGCCGTGGTTAATTGTGTTACAAAAACAAGTCCAGCTGGAATTCTAAGTAATAAAAAGAATTGCTACATCATTTGCCCACACATTAGTTCACTGGGGACTTTTCAAGATTCAGTAAGGGTCATTTTGAGTGTGTGAGTACATTGGGGGGCACTAGGCACATGCATTTGGTTTGCATCCTCCAATAAACTCAAAGAAGAAGAAGAAGAAGAAGAAGAAGACTTGCACTTCACAGGGCACTATGAAGTGCCCTGTGCCCCAGTGCATTTTTGGACCGACTCATTGAAGTTTTATGGAATTAACATGATGTCACACGAGGGAGACAGGACAGAGCGAACGCTGCACTCAGGGAGATGCTGTGAGTGTTTTTCTTTTACATTTTGATTTATTTCCCAGTGTCCTACTTGTGCTGACGTAGAGTAGCTCTTTTAGCGGCTCTTTACCTCACACATTAAAATAATCGAAGGAAAATAAAAGTTCTCACAGTAGCTCCCTCAGTAACCACAAGCACAACTGTTCTTCAATTTTACTGGCGGTTTATTCTGAAGTTCACCAGGCATGGATCGGTCAGAATCATCAAGTTCCGTGAGAACTATAAAGTAAAATAAATACAAATAAATAAATTAACTTGTTACTTGTCTTGTTATAACTCTTAACATACATCGTTAGTCCTCCGCGGCGCTCATTGGCTAGTCTTTAGTCCCGTCCGGCAATGGCGCTGATTGGCTAAATCATTAGTCCCCCGCGGCGCTCATTGGACCGAACGTTTTTTCAACCGAAGAAATCGCTGTTCCATGTCGCAATACCAGACCATAAGAATCAGTCAACTCGGTGGAGTGGGCGGGTTCAAAGGTCTGGACCCAGGCAATCAATAAACCATAATGCTTCAGAAAGCTTCATTTCGCCATCCCTACCCGCAACAATAACAACAATAACAAGAACAACAGTTCCTAGCTTTTTAGTTCTGTGTTCTGAGTATTATTCCAAAAAAGGGAACACATTAACAAACTAACATCGAAAACATAGCGAACAAATAAACAACAAGATAAACTGACAGGTTCGTTGTCAGTTACACAGTAGCATCTGAGAGAGATGGATGAACTCATTTATGCATTTTAATAGATTTTTGCCACATCTCAAAGGCAAAATCTTTTGTTTTGACCGGAGTCATACAGTATATGCCCTAAAAGATGTTTGATCATGTTTTAGTTTGAATCTAAAATTCTAACTAAAATATATATATATTAATGGTATGAGAACGTCAAGAAATAGATAATAATAATAATAATAATAATAATAATAATAATAATAATAATAATAATAATAAGTCAGTGTGATGTGTGTGATGTGTGTAAGGACTAATACAAATGTATGTAACCGCCTTGCCAAATGTGCATTTTCCCACTTTAAACCCTTCCCTGTCGCCACTCTTAAATCCCTTCTCCTTTTTCAAGCAAAGCCGTCTGAGTTTGGCTGTGAACCAGGGCTTGTCATTGTTATAACTCACCCTGGTGCGTGTCTGAGTTTCCCGACGCAACGTGGGGAATGGCATGATAGGCATTGTGCACAGTGCCGGAGCAGTGATCCAGTGTGGTCTCTTCTCTGCCCCGACAGTTAATAAACTGTTTGTATTTCGGGAGTTTATGTCATAAATTCCCTTTGTTCAAGTCCCAGTGGATGACGAGGATGGGTGCTTTCTCTCCACATACAGTATCTGATCGGCGAGCAGCCGCTGCGCGTCCCCTTCCAGACTGAAGGATGTGAACTCACGATTAGATTCAACTTTACATTATTGTCATTGCACAAGTACAAGTACTGAGACAACGAAATGCAGTTTAGCATCTAAGTGAGTGGAAAAAAGCAGTATGTACATATGTATAGTGGAATATATAGATAAATAATATATATGCAGTATGAACATTATTGGCAGTAGAACCGTGTGGTGAATAAGTTAGATATATACAGTAGAAGACTATGAACATGAGCAGCAATAGCAGTAGGTAGTGCAGATATGGTAGAAGTATATATATAATGCAGGTGTAAGTACAAGTAATGCTAGTAGTAAGATGTTATATACCGAATAAGGTATGACGTATGATATGACTCTTTTATTGCAAGCTTAGCATTAGCATCTGGGGAGATATAAGCTGCAGTCACAATGGTAGATGTAAACTCTCTGGGCAGATAGAAAGATCTACATTTAGCCATGAGATGCTCTAGGTTAGCAGAGCAGTGACTCTCAATGATAGTAGTGTCCGTGCACCAAGCTTTGTAAGACCTCTGGTGTTACCGGAGTCATCAGCTGTTCTATCCGCCCGGAGGACGTAGCGCCGTTAGCTCGATGGCGCTATCGGAAACGCCACTGTTGAGCCATGTTTCTGTGAAAATCATGATGTTGTATCCTTTTGTGAGTTTTGTTCATTAATTTTGTTCACCAGAGACCGAACATTGGCAAAGGAAATGCTGGGTAGAGAGAGCAGGTGAGGCGTTAGCTTTAGCCTAGCCCTTAGCCCTCCTCTCTTCCCTCGCCTATGTTTCAATGCCGGTGGGTGTAGCTGGGTTTGTAGTCTCTGTTCTCTTGACGATCTCTGGAATGAATGTCGGTGTGAAAAAAGAAAATGAGTGTGAAAAAGTTTCAATATTGCAAGATCCAATGTCCAAAGGTTCCTGTCTGCTGTACGATGTGTACGCGAGACTGTTCTGAGTGAACAGCCTTGAAACAAATAGGCAGATGACTACTAATTTGCAGAATCTGGAATCTGTTATGATGTGACCGTTTGGTATCGGCGATGGACATGAGAAAAACACTGTTTCTTGGTAACTTCTCCCACAAATATGGACCGATGTGGATCAAACTTGGACGACAGCGTCTCTGGACTGCCCCGAATACAAATCTTATCGTTCGTGTCCGTGGGTTTGGTGGTTTCTAAGCACCAGACACTTTGACATGTGATAATGGAGCCAAACAAAAACAATAGGGTTGTGCTGTGATTTGCACGTCCAGTTCAGAGAAATCACTGTGTAGGGGAGCCATGGGAAGAAGTCTGAGAGGGAAGTTGAAAGAGAGAGAGTCTTTTCCCTACACCGCTTTCTTTTAATTAGTATTGCCCCAATATTGTAATTTGTAGGCCTACTAACTGTAGACTAACTGCCACCTGCCATGTTGGGCTTACTAGTCACTAGTTAGCATAGTGCTACTAGTTAGCATAGTGCTACTTTGTGTTAATGTTCTTAATGTTCACTTCTTGTGTAGATAGACAGTGTACATATGTGTTATTTCTTATCTCATTTTAATATGTATCTGGTGCTCAGCGTAGGGAAATGACTTTGAGGCTTGAGGGCGACGTTCCCCAAAGTCTGCTCCACACAGCTGTTCAGTCTCACCTGCTCCCAGTCTGAACCAACTGGAG